>VUQG01019647.1:0-35443 GCA_015106755.1 Etia nguti | reverse complement strand
ACTCTGTGTTGCATTTTATCACATAAACAAATGTTGTTATAAACATTATGGCCCAATCAGATTAGTGGTGTGACAATATCGGCCGAAATGAGCTATTCATGTTTTCTGTCTGCATTGGTAGTTTTAAGGATCAATAAAAGAGAGTTTTAAAAGGTAAAGAAGATACAGGAGAAACACCATTCATCCATGTTATGAGTGTTGATGTTACATAGTTTGTCCAACAGAGGGAACTCTCTGTTTCCCTGTCGGCAACTCTGTTTAGGTTTAATGTTTCTAAGAAGAAGCAGCTGACACATCAGAATATTGGATTTTGAAATTGCCAAATATTGGTATCAGACTTATATCGGTCAGACTCTAATATACGGATGTACCAATGGAAGTAATCTTTAAAGTAGCTCACGCACCAATATCCAGTCACTTACAAGTGCTGGGCCGCACCATCTCCAGCAAGCCAAAATAATTTATCGGAATTATCACGCCTGGATTTTTCCTGCTTTAACATCGTCATCATACAGCCTTTGGGATTTCTTTTTCATTATCTGAGCTCTAATGATGAGAAACTACATTTCTGGGTGGCTTCTGCTCTGACATCTTTGAAGCACCCTGATTGCATGAATCACAAGGTAACAGGCCCTGTGTTTTGTGTTGAATTTCTTCCTGATGATTGCATTCACTCGACGTCTCATCACGTTGAGTAATCAGCCTATTCCAGGTGTCTTGTCAGCTTAATGTCCTGATGATAATCAGCCATAGCTTTTATGACCACGGCGATAAAGATATGCCAGGGCTCTCTTCCTCGCAGGCGGTTAGTGATAATTAGCGCTCCTTGAATTGAACGCCCCCCTGCTGTCGGTTCACGAGGCACAGAGGCTGCAGCAGTGCTGTCGGGGCCACAGGAGGTTGTGGCTGTCACTCACATGCCTGGATGGGGGCAAGATGGTTGCGATGGCACAGATGAATGTAAGTGGGCTGGGTGCGACAGGAAGTTAGAGAAGGAGCTGGCGAGAACAACTGTAGTCCTCATTTCAATTTCACTTCTTTAAAAACAGTGACAGCATACAGATTGAGCTGACAGCAGTACCAATGAATCACAGACACATTCTGTCAAATAAAATGGCATGCAATTACAAGAGTGCAAGTCATTAAAGGACCTGTGTCAATTGTGAATATTATAGATGTCCTAAATTATATATAAATATATTTACAAATATCAAATGACTACTAATCAGAAAATGTTTAAAAATACATTTTATAAATTTGAAGACTAAAAAAAACTTACAAAATAATTAAAATAAGTTTCTTCAGTAGAGAAAAGTAATAAAGCACACCCAATGAAATTATTAAGACTGGTTGCTTATGCTTGATTCACTCACTGCTTTGAATTAACAAAGAAATATAAGTGAGTAAATATATATTTTTTCATTGTACAATAGATTGGCAGCCTGTACTGTGGATATACTTTGACTTTGATACTTCTGTATAAAAACATTGCCATTGCTCTATGACAGCTGGAATAAGTTGCAGTTCAACTGTGACCCTGAATTCAATAAATGGAAGAAAATTAATAAATTTATGGACAATAACGGTACAAATGTATAGAGTCATTGGTGCTTGCCTCTCAAAAGTACAATAATTTTTAAATTAATTCACTGTTACTGCAATACACTGAGTTCACTTAACAACTCGTGCTGAACTCATTCGATTGGAAAAGTGTAATCAGCAATGCCCCATAGATCGTTTAGTATCTGAGTATCTCTGAGACTTATAAAACTATTGAGTCTGTTCTATTACTTGTTTACAGTTGGATATAAATTAAAATGCATTTCCTTGTTTATTAGCTGCCTTTCAAAAAAGAACATAAACATTGTTTTATGTATTTTTTGTGATGAAAAATATGACTAAATGATTTTCTTTTACTGTGAAGATTCTTCTTGTTTGTTTAAGATTGTCAACATAAAATAAGATAGTGAACAAGATGCACTACGAGGAGTCAAGAGTCGTTTAAATGTTCGATGACTAAATTACCACTGAACTAAATAAGTACAAAGCAGGGTCGCTGTGTTATGTGCAGTGAATTAAACTTGAATGGCTCCAGTAGGCCTGGTCCTTTTTGTCACGCCATTTAGAAAAATATCTTTTAAAGTCCACAAATGGGCAAAATTTGCTCTTAGACATTATCTCTCTTCCCAGCCCTCATTTTCCATCAGGAAACACAGGAAACTGGGAAATTACCAGGTAATAGTATTCTTTTCAAACAGTGTTTGAGCTGAGTCACTACATTTCTTGCTGTATTTTCATGTGTTTGTGAATTATAATTATGCACAGAAACAATCCAAAAAATAAGTACATCTTGGTGTTCAATGACATGGATAACTTAAAAAAAGGAGCATCCAGCAGATTTGAAAAGAAGTGGACAAATCAAACCACACCAACACCAAACAGCTCTGTAAGTCTTTCTGTCATCCGTCTTTCTGCAATTCAAGAGCGTCAGTGCTCCTGCTGTAGCACTGGTCAGAAGTCATCCTTGTACAAGCTGTAAAGTCAAGGTAATATCTGACATTTAATGGACATTTTTCCATTTTCACAAGAATTGCTGCTCCTTAAATAATGGAATTAATTCTCATTATTTTGTACAATACAGCCAACCAGGGACAAGAAAACTCTCCACTTTCCTTGTGTACTTCACACATTACAGTAACCTGTGAATTTAGATAGAGGATAAGCCGGATGAGCTGCTACGTCACTGACGTTCTGGTTCTATTATTATTATAAGGAATATATATATGGAAAATAATCACATCAAAGTAAAATGAAAACAAACTCCCTTTAATGTGTTTTCTTCCTGGAGAGGCTGGTTTAAAAAGTCTTTTTTTGTGAAAGCAGTGTGAGGTGCTGCTCTCTCCAGCACGTTGCACAGATAAGGTCTTTTGTGTGTCACAAAAATGAGCTGAGCAGTTAGTAAAAAAGACAACTCTAACACGAGGAAGTACTTTGATTTTACTCTCTGTAGCTGCAGATAACAACTGTCTGATTACATATTCAACATATCACATATTTCAATATGAAAGATATTTCTGTTTCTTTTGGGTTAGCAGTAGCAAAGCATTCAGGCTGGAAAATGTAATGAGGCATTTTTAATCCAAGTCTCCATATATCCTGTTTGTCTGAGGAAATTTTTAATCTCATTAGGTTGTGTGTATTAAGTCCTGATTAAGCAATTTTGTTGGAAGTGAGAGAAAGGAATTAGATGCATTAGATGACATTGTGAACTGAAAGTCTTTGTCTTTCGAGTCTGCGTCAGAGTCTCTGACCCTGACCAAGTAGAAAAAAACATAATTTAGATGCCCCTTCCAGTTTGAGATGATATGAATGACTGTTTTGGTTTAAAATATCCACCACAGGAGGCAAAACCTGGAGACATTTTGAATCTTTATCAAAACATCTCCAAGTTTCTACAGTAATCGATGTCATTACCCTAAAGAAAAAGAGAGAAATTCACTAGTAAGGCCTGAGTTAAGTTAATCTAAAAGTATTTTGAGTTAATGTGCTGTAGTCAGTGTTTTGTAGACAACAATCACATTTGAGGTAAAACATGGTTGTAATAAGGCATTGAGCCTACTTTGGAGTCGGTTTTTCTAGCATAATTCTGAATAAGTAAATGTCCTCTAATGACAGAGAGAGAGAGATCAGCGACATTAAGTGGTGCAGCTGGTGCAGTATGTGAAGCACACTATATGTTAATTATGTTTAAATAAAACTTAATTTATGCCTAAATATCACCAGCGCTCAGCTGAACTGTCCCATTTTAATGCAGCGAGATGTCGCTTGATCTTGACTTCACACAAACAGTTTGATGACTTTGTCTTCATAAGTGTTTTTTCTTTTAGCCGTTCTTCATTTCAGATTGTCATTTTCCTCTCTCTCATTCACTTCCATTTTATGATCATCAGCATAGAAATGCCTCTGCACGGCCAATTAGCCCTTTAATGGCTGTGATTACCCCCTACTTCCCTAGTATGTCACTCATTCATTTGACGGTTGGTTTTCCGCTGTGCTGCTGCCCAAGCATCCTAATTAAGCCTGAATTAAATGACCAGCAGTGACTCTGTGCTGGAGCCCACCCATCTCAGCACGTGTCTGAGAGACCTCCAGTGGTTATGCGAGCTCACTCTTACAAACCAGTGCTTATGGGTGCATTATTATTGATAATTTCAAGCACATGACTAGATGCAGCATTTTGCTGGAGAGGAGAAAAAATATGAATTATTTGTTAATGAGCAGAAAAAAACATTGAAAGTCCAGCAATTGGCCATTAGAATGAAATATAAACATCACTGGTCTTTAAGGGTTTTTTTGGTTTTTTAAAAATAAATAATCCGTTCTTCTCTTGCTACACAGTATATATGGTAAAGTGTTAAAAGGCAAACACTAAGAAACACATTTTCTTCCTGTTGTTCAGGACTTTTTCAGACACCTTCAAGAGCCTCTGTCCAGAGAAGCCATGGGTGACCAAGCTCAGCTCTGCCGGCCTGGTCTACCTACACTTTGGTCGTCGAGTGCTGTCACAGCTCACACAGCTGAAGGAGGACGACAGGCAGCTGGAAGTGCTCTATGACAAGGTGAAAGGGAAAAAGATGACAGATTTATAGCAGGCAGTGGATTTCTACTGATTGTGTGTTTATTTGCAAAATAAACACTCCATTGAAAAGGTGTTTTCCACTGGCTCACTTGCATAAAAAAAACCAAATTTTCTCAGCTGGTGAGCAGAACCTGAACATTGTTAATTTCACGATAAAGCTGGAAGAGGGAGATTACAAAAGTCTATTAAGTGGGCAAGCTTGTCAATTACAAAATTATAATAGAAAATATGGGACACAGCATCCTAATTTGGCATGCATTTTGCTTTTCAGAAGAATTGTGCAGATTGCATCCTTAAATCCTTCCAAACTGTCCTATTCTACATAAACAAAAGGGTTGGATGCATTCTTCATTTTCTGTCGGTTATTTTGAAAACTAAAGACAGAATCGTATGAAATGATCAATAGTGTTGGGGCACTAAGACACAATACACCATTTATGATAATATCTTTAGCAGTGAGATCAGAGGGAAACCAGGATGGATATGCTTGTGACTTAACCCTTTAGCCTCGAATCAAAGAGATCATCTGCTTTCAGCTAAATCTTAACAGAGTTCTGATTTATATTGTGAAATATGATCATACCTCAAAATGTTATCATTCAACTATTTGGCCAGATCATCCATTTCTACACTTACATACGCCAGTGTTCTGATATTTCTTGCCCATGTGCGAAGAAATATCAGGTTATCTTTATTACTGAAATCATACAGATTGGAACTGAAATTGTTGTAGTCAACAGTTTTCATACAGTCATCGTGGGCATGAATATCAGGGTACTGCATAAATCTTTAATGACTTAAAAAAAAATTGTATGCATGCGTTTGAGTTTATTTTGGGATTTTCTCTAATCCCCACAAGCTCAGATATATGCATAAACTGACTTAAATCTTTTAATAGGTGGTGCCAAAAGTTCTACAGTGTCAAGTTAAAAGACAATGCCAAAGGCTATTAAATGAGTGCTTGATTACAACTGGTAGTTTCTCTATGTCAGCATAAAAAGGATTTGTTTGACAGCACTCATTGGTTTCACCAATACTCAGAATAAGGGGAACTCAATGAGGCTCTAAGAAATAGAATTATAGATTTGGGAAAGCCTCTTTGGAGCCATTTCTAAACAACTGCAGATTCCAAGGTCATCAGTTCAACTGCATCCAAGTTATTTGGATATGTCACCACTTTGCCAAGGTCTGGAAAAAGATCCAATCTGTCAGCCTCAAATGAGTGGAAATTGGTTAGGATGTTCAGAAATGACCCAGGAACCACCAAGGCTCAAGTCTGCCATGATCTGGAAACTACTGGAACACCAGTGTCACTGTGAAGTGCATTTTACAATGCCTTAGACGGTGCCGACCAGGAAAGAAACCCTGCCCCAAAACCGAGACCTTGAAACTCAACTGAAATTTTAGCTTCCTACATGGACGAGCCAGAAACCTTCTCGAGAAAAGTTTTATGGTCAGACAACACAAAGATTGAGCTATTTGGCCACAATGACAGAAGGAATGCTTGGAGGTGTAAAGGTGAGGTTTGAAAAACCTAAGAACATGGTACCAGCTCTCAAGCATGGTGGTGGTAGCATCATGATCTGGGTTGTTTGTAGCCAAAGGTTTTGGTACGTTGCACCATGTGGATAGAAACATGAATAAGGAATAACTTGAAATTCTTCAATTTCACCTCAACTCAACAGCCAAAAAGTTACTACTTGGATAAGGTTGAGTGCTGTGGTTTTGGAAAGGCCAAAGCAGGCTAACCTGACCTGAACCCTATTGACAATTGGCAGACTACACTTAGATGCTGGGTCCGTGCCAGGAAACCAGACAGTTTATATGAAGTCTACTGATTCTGCCAAGAAGAGTGGTCAAATATCCAGCCAGAAATATACCAGAAGCTTGTTCATGGCTACCAAAAGCATCTGGTCCAGGTGCAACTTGCTAAGGGACATTTAACCCGATATTAGTGCAAATGTGTTTATATATTTGACCCTCTGTGTATTTGCAGTACAATCATTTCACACTGAAAAAAGAACAGTTCAAAGAAATTATTAAAAGCCCCACATTACCATCACATTCATACCCATGAAACTTCTGACCACAACTGTAGACTTAAAAGCACAAACTAGGCCACTTTTTGGGATTTGCCTTCATCCCACAGTTGGCAGTAGAGTGTGAACAGATATAAAAGGACACGACAGGACACGACAAAGTCTTTTAGCCAGATTTAAACAGAGTTCAGTTTCTTGCATTTTAGACAGCTTGGCCAGCAGGAGTCCTTGGCATCCATTGTGTGTTAATGGTCAGGCACATTAAGCCAGCCAAATCTTAGGTCACCATAAATATTAGCACTATTAACTCATAATATCATTTTTCTTTTGATGTGTCAGTTTGTTTAAAGCCCCGAGTAATCCTTTTACTCATGGCTCAGGCTCTATGTATTTTAGGATGTTGCATGTCATGTCCTTAGCCAGTTCTGACAAACTAAACATCGGGTTTTGCCTCAGAGCTTAGCTCCACTGATAAGTCACTTGTAAAATGTCAACTCTTGCATGAATGACCTTCTAGTGAAGTTGAATTTTTATCATTAACTATGGCTGTTCCAGTTTATCTGCTCGTACAGTATTTTCAGGGGTTTGTGAAGTAGCGTGTTTTTTTTTTTTCGACTTTCATTTAGGTTTCATGTTTTCTGTAACTACACGTATCCCGTGGGTTTTTAACCATGACATTGTAATTCCTTTCCATGCATTTTTCCCTGTCTTATCTATTTATTTTTTTTACTACTCTGACTTTATGTTTGGAATAAGTGTAAACATGAAACAGCTGATTCTGGTGCCATAACAGATTGACAACCTCTGCCAACACGTGCCTCTATCATGTGCTTACAGCTGTATGAGAACTTTGTGGAGGAGGTGGATGCTGTTGACAACGGCATCTCACAGTATGATGGGGAGGCCCGGTACAGCATCTCCACCACGCTGAGCGCACGTGTCTCACACCTGAATCCACGCTGGAACAGCACAGATCAGGATACTGAGGTGAGTACATGCGAGTGCAACTGTACTCTATACCAAGACAGAAGGTGGCTTTTCACATTGTGCGTGACTTCGTATCTCTTATGTGGGATTAATTATAGTTCTTATTATTTGTTCATCATTGCCTGGATTTCCAAGGCAAAGCTCAGTCTCTCAGCCTAATGCAGTAAAATGAGCTAATGTAAGACAGTATAACGGTGGCATGCAGACAAGTCAGCATCTTTCTCTTCACTTTAATGTCCTCAGAGCAGTTATCTTTTATAATACACAAAATTTCTCTCTGTCTGTTTCTTTGTCCGTGATCTCCTCTTAGACCATCAGGAGATGAGCGAACAAACTTGGCACGCAGGCACATCTTAGGTCCCTGAAGCTTCTTAGCTACATCAGACATTACGATTAACCTTTTTTTTAAATTCAAATAATTATTAGATTTTGCATTTTATAACAAAAATACAACAACAACAACAAAAAAATAATAAAACGTGGAGGTTTTAACATCTGTTGCATTAAGCTGGAATGTCCAAGTCAGGTAGACATGTAGGTGCAAAAATTGTCCCATCGCTCCACCGAAGCTTCAGTCGCATGATTAACTGTGGCACCTCTCCTTTGTCTCCTAGTAGACATAATTTAGGTGATCTGGGCAAGTTATAAGGTATCAATCCCTGCATATAATTCAATACACTGGAAAAACCAGCTGGCATTCCCAGAGGGCATGTATCAAAGTACCTTTAGCTTGTTGGCATTTCCAACACAGGTCATCTCTACCAGCACCTATTTTATACAGCCTTGAAGGAGTATAATAATATCTATTAAGAATTTTGTGTTCTGGTTTCCCTAATGTATAATCCATTATTGGACAGTATAGAATCCCACGTATCTTCATCCATTGTACACCCTAAATCCCTTTCCCATATTGTTTTCATAAAATGAACCAGTTTTAGCATTTATCCACCTATAAAGCCTTATTGTGGGTCCATTGTGGTTTTACAGTTTTGCCTAATGTGGAAAAGATCACTAGTTCCATCCCATTCGCTTGTTCGAGGAGACACAAATCCCTTTAGCACTGCTTCAGGGAGGGATTCTGGTGTAAAAGAAGTTATAAAAAATACATGCTAAATCAAAACACGCTGCCCACTGTGCTGAACCCTTGTGAATAAGGGTGCAGCAACAGAAAGTAGCTTTTATGCACCTAAAACACGTTATAATGCCTTCCTATCATTTTAATTTCACAGTATCATTTATTTCCGCAATAGCTGAATTATGCATGGTGCATTACGATGCCATTACAGTGGCCATCAACTACCTCGAAGTTTGCTAAAATGACCTGTTTTTAGCCTCCGTGCACCCAGAACACCCTACAATAACATCTAATTTATACCCACAAAACTTCAGTTATACATCATATATTATGATGGCATCAGGTTGCCTAGCAGTCACCTAGCAACATGCTGAAATGACCTGTTTTTTTTGCCTTTTTACACCAACAAGACCTTATGAAAGCATCCTATCATTTATTGACACAAAAGCTTAATTATATGTGATATATTTTAATGTCATCATGTTGCCTAGCAACCACCTGGCAACGAGGGTAAAATGACCCCATTGCAAAAAGCATCACAGCCCACAACACAAACAGGCCAATAACAATACTGCAGCGTTGGCATGTACTGGCACACTTAATACACACCTGTTTATGACATCACTTGATCTGTAGAGTATTAACCTTTTAATCAATAAAATGCAAGAAGTCCAAAAAACCAAACAAAAACACTACACAAACGATTTTCATATTGGAGAAACTTGAGCATGGAGTATTTTTTTCCATGGAAAATTGCTAATGTTTTACTATTACTATGATATGATATTACTTTCATATTATAATTGATGATTAGTTATCTCGGCCTACTGATTTGCAGCATCATCTCAGATACACAACATCAGAAAATTCAAGCAAAGATGAATAGTACAAACTAAAATAAAATAAATAGATTCATCACACACAGTGAGCAACCTGTGGTGAAGCAAAACTACAAAATAGACTAAGAGGGCCGTGGTAAACAGGTGCAGTATAGTGCAATCAGCGCTCAGAGGTCATTGTTAGAGCTGTGCAGGACCAACAGAGGCTCAGAAATGGCTTGGTGTGACTGTCTCTCATCAGTGCAGCATGGGAATGCCTATAGCGAATCAGCACCTGTTTCCTGCACACTCACCCACAGTCTAGATATCTATATATGTTGGCTATGCCAACATTTTTTCTCCTAAGTAACCTGCTTGTTTCATTTTTTTTTTCACGTTCCACTTCACATGATTATAATTCATGTCCTCCAAACACTGCAGGCGAAGCCATATCTGTGAAATGGGAAGCTGAGAAAGATTTGAACTGGAAAATGTTTGGTAGACAACTTAATGGTAGAGTGACCTGTTGAACTCTCTGCACTGGCTGCTGATGATAATTGAAAAACCTGATGGATTTTCATCTCCTCCAGCCATGACTGTTAATACTCAGGTCCAATGCAGCCCCCTCAAACAGATGCATACAGATTGTGCATGACATACCGTGTGTGTGTGTGTGTTTGTGCGTGTGTGCGTGCGTGTGCACATGAGTTTGTGCGTGAGGTATCTGTGCCGGGCTTTCTTTCACATGCTCCTCTTGGGCTTCTGCTCGTGAAACTATGCGGGAGTGAAATCAGGCTGTGGTTTGGGCTGCAGGGATCAGCAGGGAGGTAGTAAGACAAGACTTTATCACCCCCATTTTGTCTGGTACACAGTCTCACGTAAAGTAGTTGATGTCAAACTGATGCTGTAGTAGTGATGAAAGAATTTTGAGTCCACCGAGTTCTTTCTCTGTTAAAGTGACATCAGTGTTTTAAGTCTAGCCAGTTGTCAAAAAAAACAACAACATGTCTTTATTCTCACATATTTTAATCTCTATTTTATCCTTAGGAGGGTTTCAAGAAGGCACTGAAGATGGTTGGGGATGAGTTCCTGGACCGTCTGGATTTCTACAAGTCCTCCTGGCTGCCGGCTCGGGGAGTCGTGGAGGAAGCTGTTAAGAAGAGGCATCAGGTACGAAACTCTGCCCATTCTGTTTGATTCTGTTTATTTTCTTTATTTGTTTGCACCAGCAGCAGTGGGCCTTTTACTTCTCTCATGGTTTTCCCTGTTTGTTTGTTTGTTTATTTTTTTTTAATCGAATAACTCCGAAGAAGTGAAATTTTCTAACTCATGACAAGATCTTTAGGCTTTTTTAATTCAATCCATCCACTTTCTATCATTTATCTGATTCACGGGGGCAGAGATGCCCAGATGTCCCTCTCTCCTTCCACTTCCTCCTGCTCTTCCAGGGAGACACTGAGGTATTAACAATCCATCCAAGAGATGTAATCTCTCCGGTGTGTCCCTGGGCCCTCCTCCTGACTTTCCTGGAACACCTCACCTGGGAGCCATTCAGGAGGCATCCTTTAATGTGGAGGAGTAGCAGCTCTATTCGCCACCCTAATGACCAAACTTCACCCTGTCTCTAAGGCTGAGCCCACCACAATATGGAGAAAGCTCATTTCCGCTGCTTATATTCACAATGTCATTTTTTCAGTCACCACCCAGAGCTCGTAACCATAGGCGAGGGTGGAAATGTAGATCAGCTTTGCATTTACTGCTGACACCACACCAATCCATCTGTCGATCTCCTGCTCCTCTCTCTCCTCACTCGTGAATAAGACTCCTCAACTTGGGGCAGCAGCCCGTCCCTGACCTGCAATGGGCACTCCACCCTTTTCCGACTGAGAACCGTGGCCTCTAACCTTGAGGTTCTAATTTTTATCCCAGCCATTTCATACTTGGCTGAAGTGGCTGTGAGTGATTATGTTTTTTTGCTTTTGTTTAAGCCACTGGCCATAAAAACCGATGTGGTGACTCTTGTTTTCCCTGAGACACCGACTATGGTTTAAAAAAAGACCGGTGAGTTGAAGACCAGCAGCAAAAAATATCTAAACACAGAGCAGAAAAAAAAAGCAGATGTAGGACACCTGATCTGTTAGCGCCAAAGACCAGAAACTCACTGCATATTTGAGTATTTTTAATAAAAATATTTGATTAAAGAAGTTTGTTTTGTGCTCATTAAATCTATTTTAATTCATTTAAATGTTTTTTTTTAATTGAATTTTGATTCTGAGCATTTTCTGTCTTATCTTGTTTTGGAAAACTGTAAATATTATCAAAAACCATGAGAGTATCAAGACTATTGTTATCAGTTTGAGGAGACATTTATCACTTATAAAAGAAGCATAAGTTACTGTGAAAATGAGTTTAAAATGCTGCTGCTTTTCTTTTACAGTCAAGCTTTCCACAGACACAAGCGTTTGTGTCTGTCCTTGATTTTTGCACATTAGTCACATGTGTTACACCTGTTCTATTCTTGTTTCCAGATAGATCCCAGTGGAGAGGTACTGCTTTTCTCCCAGGGTGGATGTCCTTGGAAGGAGCATTTGTTTGCCTTAGAGAAGGAGCTCCACGTGGAGACGCCCATTAAGTTTGTCCTTTACCCAGACCAGAATGGACAGTGGAGGGTCCAGTGTGTCCCTGCTGGGCTCAACACTTTCCAGAACAGGTACATTTTAAGGTTATCTTTTAGTGAAATGTTATTGAAGGCCATTTGAGGATCTTTTTCAGCTTTACAGTGTGTAGCATTCAGTCGTATGCGTGGAGGAAACCTCTTGCATGAGTTCTTTAGCAGAAGTCAAGCATGCATAACTCGCAGGGGTTTTGTGAAACTCAGTCACGCACAATAAATGTTTCCACACTGAATTTTTTTTTTAAACACAATGACAGCTTCAGAGTTTTCCACGTGTTGCATTGAGTTGAGCTCCGGTGACGGAGACAAACCATGGTCTATGATTTAACTTTCATGCTTATTGGACCGTGTGACAGCCCCTCACAGAGGGTTGACGCGTTATCCGGTGAGAGAGTGACTCCTACAAGGATAGAAATACTTGTTTGTAAAATGAAGAAGATACTTTATTTAAGCCGAAGATTTTGTTCCCAAAGCACTCTCCCAGGAACTTAAAAAAATATAAACACAACTCGGCACAGACACCTGCACAGTCCTCCCACTCAGGTGCTTCTTGTGTGTTTTTCTACTCTTAATTATACCCAGTGCTTCAATACAGCAGACTGAAAGATGTAAAGCACATGCCGGTTTGGCTGGTAGGAGAGATGCTTTGATTTAGAGATTTTTTTTTGTGACTATGAATCAAAGTGAGATGCTCTGCTGAGCAACAAAGCCCCTTTGATTTTCTGCTTCTACGCTTTTGTAATATGAATACCATTTGGCCACTCAACAGCTTAGAGATGTGCTCAGTCACTGTCAATCGTGCCTGACATATATGTACATGCCTTCCCTTTTCTGTCCTTTTGCCCCAGTTTTATTGGGTGGGTGGGCGACGTCGATACCAAACGTTCAGAACACGATAAGTCGAGAGCAAGGTGACGTGGGATTTTCAAGTTGATAACATTGGTGCATCTACTAAAAGTCTCAGACAAGTTTGAATATCGGTGGCCAAGATCAGGGGTAAAATTTTCTGAATGCGATAACTCAAGAAGGATGTTACCTAGGATTTTTAAATTTATATCATAGGTGCAGCCACTCGGAGGCTGAGTGGTCGCACTGGCAGCCGGTGGTATTTTTGCTGTTGTGATAAGCAGCATTTCAACATACTTTAGCAATAAAGATGACCCAAATCCTCAAACCTAGCACCTAAATGATAGTGCTAGGCTCATTATACCATGTTAGAGTTCCTGTCAGGTCACTCACTAATGACAGTGATGACAATACAACACCCCCTGTGTGAATTTTTAAAGATGATTAGCACCTATGGTCTGTGCTTCTTATCTCTGGAGGGGAAATTGTTTACCCAAAGAGCTTCTCGCAGACCGACCTACAATACTGTTCTAATAATGTCACTAGCGTGCCCACTGGAGTTCTGTAGTGGGTGTGTTGTGCCCTAAATCCCAGAATGTAGCACACATTATCATCAAAGTATGGCAAACACTAGGCTGATCCTGGACGTTATCCAGATATTCGTCTTTATAGCTGCTTGGTGCCATATAGTTGCATTGTCCGTGTTTTCCAGAGTCACGCTAAATGTCTTCATAATCACTAAAACCTGTTTCCAGGTACTAACAGAGACATTAGTGACAAAAAATCTCCTGGTGCAGAAAATCTTTCCAGCATTGATGTTACCTCTCTGTTTCATTTACTTGACACAAGCTGCTGGATATTGATCTGTGGTTTTAAAGTGGTAGCCCTAAGTGGTCAGCATGTGCACTTAAGAAGCAGTGACTTAGGTGGAAGAGTATTGGAAGCGATTTGTGCTTTACAAAGCTGTGAAGATGAGCAGTTTTGCCTAGGGGATAGATTCTAGCATGTGGGTTTATCTTTGATCTTGTATCCCAGTCTATTTGTTAAACTCGCATCTTGTTACGGCTTGTATCTGTCTGGTAACAGAGCAATATGGAGAACATGTTGGCAGAGTATTTTACAAGATTATATCAACTGTAGTTAATTAATTTAAAGTTTATTTATTCTTTGGTTGATGTGCTCTCTGCAGCAGGTTTATGTATCTGTGCGTGTGTGAGTGAAGAAGGATCACCTGTAACACTGCTGTATTTAATTAATTTAAAATTAAAGTTTAAATTTAGTTTTATGAATATAAACCACAAAAACAGTCGCCTCAATGGGCTTTATATTGTTAGGTACAATATTAGAGAGAAAAACCCAACAATCATATAACCCCTTATGAGTAGGTACTTGGTGAAAGTGGGAAGAAAAAACGCCCTTTTAACCTGGCAGAACCAGCTTCAGGGAGGGGCAGCCATCTGCTGCGACTGGTTGGGGGTGAGAGGAGGAAGACAGGACAAAAGACACACTGTGGAAGAGAGCCAGCCAGTGAAATAACCATCTCAGAAATTATATATACACATAACTCATCTGGACGTAGTGTTTTCAGTGGGAGAAACGTTTCCTCACTCATCCAAGTGACTTCTTCAGTCTCAGCTGACTGCAGGTTTCCCCAATCTTATAAACAGTACATTTGCCAAATGACCAGAACTTCCACCACCAGCTGCCATGAGGTCAGTTTCATGATCATTAACATGATATTTGTCATGACCGCTGACCAATGGCCACAGAGTCGGTGAATGGCTGCAGTCACACCATTGTAACTTATCTTGTGGTGATGTCATAGCAACCCTTTGGCCCCCTCTCGATTCGACACGGTCATACATGTAAATGGCCTCCTTGACTTCCTGCTCTGCTCAAACCAGCATTCCTCCCTGTCCCTGTGACATCTTCATCATTGAACAAGGTGTGAAAAAGGTTTCTCCCACTAAAACAGAATCAACTTCCTCAGATGACTGACCATGAATGAGCAAGACATACATATCACTCAGTTATTATGTAATTGACTCTTAAACATTTTTTAAATGGAAGAACAAGTAAAAAGCCCTATTTAAAGGAAATAAAAAAACAGAGCTTTATAAACTTAATGTGAATAAAAGTAAATGGAAGGAAAAAATGATAAATAAATAGTAAACTACAATTTTTTATGGCACAAGTGGATGAGTCGAGGAGAAAGGAAGGACAGGTGAGATTTCTGTTCACCTGTTATGAGAATTCTTAATTTTAAGCTGCAAGAATCCGTCACAGAACAGAGCAGGCAGTTTAATTAGCACACTTTATGTGAGGTGTGTGAGAAATTTGCCAGTTGGACGTATAGAAGTGTATCAGCTGATGTGAGTTGGCGTTGTGTTCGGCTGGTCTGCCAGTATTATAGCTGAGCTTGACTTCACTGTCTGTCTGAATTAGCGCCATGCTCAATATTTTTTTTTCTTTTTTTCATTCAACGCGTCTGATGATTTTGGGTAGCGGTTTCATCTACGTCAGATACAATTTTATCCAGAGAACAAACTCAGCAGGAAAGCTAGACCACTTCCATTACTGAAAGCATTTTGTGGTTACAGAAGTTTCACTAATCGAACACACCGTCTAATGAGTTAGGAAATTTGTGCAAAGTGAACACAATCCGTTTTTTAATCCTCTAAAACTGGTAAATCTGCTTAGACGTCAGATCGAGTTATATCAGCTACAAAATGTTTAAATTGTGTTATACATTGAGCACTGACCTTTGTGACAACGACTAAAAGCTATGTGTGAGTTTTGAGGTGATTGCTTGTGGAGAACTGGAGAAGAATTGGGCATTGTTGGCTTTAACTAGAAATGCACCGATTGCAATTTTCTTTGTAGATTAAGACTCTTTTTTCCTTCTAAGTGTGAGCTGCTGATAGAGTTTTTGTCTGATTCCATTTTTTTTTCTAAAAACTTTAACTGAGAAACAAAAATAAACTTTTCTTCTATGCAGAATATTAATTTATTAATTAAAGAAGTTATTAACTGTAGTAAATTAAAGGATTTCTCTACCTTAAAAGAGCATTAGAGACGTTTTCCTCTGGAGTGACGAATCAGGATTGGTGGTTGCCGGGATTACTTGTCTGACTGCATTGTGCCAAGTGTAAAGTTTGATTGAGGGGGATTATGGGTTGTTGTTGTTTTTCAGGAGTTGGGCTCGACCCCTTAGCTCCAGTGAAAGAAACTCTCCATGCTTCAGCATAGCAAGAGATTTTAGACAATGTCATGCTCCCAACTTTGTGGGAACAGTTTGGGGATGACCCCTTCCTGTTCCAACATGACTGCACACAAAGTCCATAAAGACATGGCTGAATGAGTTTGGTGTGGAAGAACTTGACTGGTCTGCACAGAGTCCTGACCTCAGCGAGCCAGATCTCCTTGTCCAACATCAGTGTCTGACCTCAAAAATGGCCAAAACTTCTATAAACACACTCATAATCTTTGTGGAAAACCTTCCCAGAAGAGCTGAAGCTATTATAGGGAACATCATATTAAACCCTGTGAATTAAGAATAGGATGTCGTTCAAGTTCATATGTCTGTGAAGGCAAGTGAGTGAATACATTTCCTCGTATGTTTTAACGTCACTAGATAACAGAATATTAACCCTGCTTTTACCCACTTTGATCCTTTGCTTATACCGAGGCTCACACTGAGGTGGCTGGCTGGTTTGGAGCTCTGGATAGCTTTAGCTACTTTTCCTTTGTTAGCTTCTTTAAAATGTCCATGTTTTGCTGGGTGAAGATGATTTAAGTGTCTGACTGGGTTTGTTGGTACAAACATTTTCATGCTGGTCTCCCTGTGGTTTATTCTGGCCAATTTTTCAGTTGTTACTCACAGTAAAGTGTTTCCACACTAAAGTTAAAGATTGGCTTTATGTGTGCGTGTGATTGTTCACCTGCACCAGCTGCATGTTGCACATGCATAAAACGCCCCAGTTCGTAATCGGATGACCAGCTTTCACCAGTCTTGACTAAAAACAGTGGAAATTGACTGATTCCGGTTCCCTGACGATTGATCGCTGCTTTTCTAGCAATAACTTAATATGTCTCTCTGATACTGCATTATGAAAGTGAATAGTAAAGAGACGCTGATACTGATGTTATGGGATAAAATTAGAAATGTGCCTCTGACAGTGAGAGCTACATTAAAGAGAGGAACAACATAAATACACTTAATGGTTGTTGCTAAATAAATTGTGCTTATAAATAGTATCAAAAACAAGTTGTGAATTTAAGGAAAAAAAGCAGAAATCGTACTAGTCACATGATCTTGATCTCTCCACGCAGTAGCGCTCCTGGTTTTGAACATGTGACATCTGTTACATGTCTTTCTCTTTCTTGTCATGTGTGGTTTTTTTCTTGTGTGGAATTGATCTCAGGTTTCTCTCACTGTGAAGCCCACCTGACCTCTGTTTTCCACATGTCTTGTTACCTCCAGCAGTATGCGACCTTGTGCTTTTATTTTTGGTTTGATGGGGCTCATTGTTGACTGCTTGAGAATAGTAGGGGACCTTCTGAACACATCATTCCTACAGAGACAGGAAGACGCTGGAATAGCTTTTTGATTCACTCCTGGTCTGACCAGTGGCTGCTCTCACCTCTTTCCTCCTCTTTTCTCTTGACTATCCCATTAGTGGGTTTTTTTGTGCTTCTTGCTCTTTTTTGTGCAGAGTATTTCTGTCTCAGTCCTATAATCACACACCTCCATTTCGTCACTTCCCCCCCCCCTATTTGTCTTGCTCTTTTCCCATTAATCCCTTTTCTTCCCTCCTCCCCCTCCGCCTCCACGTCCTCTTCTATCTCTCCCTCCTCCGCCCTCTACCCTATCTCGCTGTCTCACCTTTCACACCTTCCGCCCCTCCCTCGCCTCGTCCCTCAGTTAGACTTTTTTCCACTTTGCTCCAGAATCTCATCAGGCGGCCGCGCTTTCAAAGACTAAAAAGAAAAGACACCTGTTTGTAGTCGCGGAGCACTTCAAAGATTTAATTTAATGCAAATATGCTGGTTGGTGTGGCGCTACATGGGAACAATAGCTTGTGTGATGGATAAAAACGTAGCTCCAGATGGCTCTTTCTATGGGTGGCCTGCTTTCTCCCAGCGGGCTTGTGCCGACTCTGCAGAAGGGGTGTTGTTATCGCCTGTGTCCCTGCTACTGCACCTGGGGGGAAAGGGTCTATTTTTATCAGCATCGTATTGCAAAGTAAATGTGAGCTGGGAAAACGAAGAGGGGAGTGGAAGCAGCCCTTGCTTGGAAATGTGCTGTATAGGATGATACTGTAGGTTGACAGCAGAATGAGCTGAGCCAGAAACGTATACCTCTATTTCAGGAAATATGTACTGGCGGCTGCCACATTTACCTGCTGCACTGTGGTATTGGAGGTGAACCTGATGGTTGTTACTTGATGTCTTTTTCCTTTCTTCTTCATCTGATTGTTATTTTGGTCGATAGTTCAGTCGATAAAGCGCCAGAAAATAATGACTGATGTCCTCCACAATCACCCGTCTCCTGGTGATCTCTTTAGATTGTCTGAAAGATCAACATATGAGCAAAGGGCAAGGCAAACAAAAAAAACAAAACCCAGACTGTATGACATTTTTTGCTTGAAAAATAATTCAAATGAGCTAGTCATTTGTAATCATATATTTATATATATAATTCTGAGTTAAAGCAGTCACGTCAGGTATAAAATGACAGTGGATTATTTGAGAAAATGCCTCGGAGAAAAAAGAGATGCGTTTTAAAGAAGTGTAAAAATGGGAATAGTTCCATTTAATGTGTCTTCAAAAGCAGAAAAGGTGTGCATATTTTTCTCCTGCTCTTGTGATATCGATTGACTTAATTACAGTGTGGAAGGGAAAAATGTGTGTAATGTGTAAGATCTGTGGTCAGAATTTGGTGCATGTTATTGATGAGTAAAGGTGCAGAAAAATTTAACACTTCTGCTTCTACAAAAGTGCCTTTTGTTCTGTTCTCAGTGAGGAACGGTGACCAGAAGGTTCAAGCTTTCGTTTATATCGCTGAAAACATGCAGTAATGAAGTCTTGAGGATTTGTCTCCTACTCTAAAGTAACATTTTTGTAATGAAACACTAATTGCCACTATCTGTCTCAGTTGAGGTCTTAGGGGGTCTTCTCCCATGAGACGCTAATTTGTTAATTGTGGATTTATTTTTAGACCGGTCATCTTGCAAGCAAAAGCTTCCTGGCCTATTGTAACAACAACAGCCTCCCCCTCCTACTCCTTCCCTCATTACCAGCCCTGTTGACCTTTCCTCGGAGCTCATTTTCCAGCCGCACTGTGCAGCTATCGATTGGTTGATTCTTTAATGGGGATTATAGGTTTGCCATGCTTGCCTCTCCAGGTAGTCCTATGGCAGTCTTATTAGGGATAAAAGATTTGACATAATGGAGTCGACATGCAAATCATTCTCGTCATTATGGATGTTATAGAAAATGGCAGTTAATGCTCAAAGTAAAGAGAACAAGAGAAAACACTTTGCTCGTTTCAAACTGATGCACTGTTTGACAACCGTGTCACTTTATTTCTGACAAGTTCGACCGTACTGTTCCATAATTCATCAAGTTTGCGACAAAGAGAAAGACGAGCCAAAGGTTTGTATGACATTTTTGATTAAATCCGAAGCTTTTAGGGAATTTAGGCATTTTAAAAAGCATTTTAAGTCTATTCCAGAAGCAGGCGGCGGGCGAAAGGTGAACAATGAAGTGCTTAATCAGGCCTAAATCGGAATGAAACATTGCTAAATATAACAGTCCTTTGAGGAGAGCAGGGGTCTGAGATAATGGAGATGATAACCCCGTCAAGGAAAGAGTGATATAAACACACACACTAGATAACAGGTAAGGTGTGACTGGCGAGGCTGTAGAAAGATGTATGCTACCTGCGGTAGGTGGTAAATGAGCTGTTCTACATTTTTATGAATTTTCTCTGCGTGCTCCATCCAGAGACACGTTTTCGAGGTCGGCTCGCAAACCATCGTGGAGCCAATCTTTCCCCCACTTTGTGAGATTGCCTTTTGACTCCACTCTGCTACCATAGGGCTCTCCAGTCGCTGCACTGAGGTGTGATTTTCCACATTGCTGGAGGAGAATAAAGCTGATTGTTTTGGGGTTTTTTTGTTTTTTTTTATTTTATTGGTCTATTTGCAGGTGCTCATTATAGTGGTGCTATGTGCAAGAGTGGCTGCACATAGCACCACTACCCCGGGTCCCTGCAGGCATGAAAGCTGAAAGGATGAGAGTAATCCAAGCGTTTGTGCAAAAACATTCAGAAATTATGAAAGAAATGAGTTACAACCAACTAATTCACATATAAAAATGCATTTTTTCTGTGCTTCTGCTGATTAATATTCTAGTATTACTGAATATTTTTGTCTTCATGCTTTCAGTCAGTTCATATGTAAGACTCTGTTAAAGCTCAAGTTCACATTCATATTTCTTGTTTTGTGAAACTAGTCGTCCGTAGCAGATTTTCACTTCAGTACCATATGAGCCACAGAAAATTTGTGAAGTTTACGAAGTGCAAATATATATATTTTTGTCTGAAAAATGACTTGGGTAATCAAGCACACTGTTTTGTTTTGTTTTTCCCTAAACTCCAGAATTGGTGCTGTTTTTCATAATGTACAGTACATTTTGTTTTTGCAAAACTAATGCGCACCATGAAGTGATCAGCAGACCACAGAGTGTCCATCTGTAAACCAACCTGCCCTTCTGTGCTCCTGTCCCAGGCTGTCGCTGCCAGAAGAGTGGCGTGGTGTTCGGGATGAAGCGCTGTCGGAGCTCAGCGGGATAAAGGGCTGCATCTTTGTCCACGCCGGAGGCTTTATTGGCGGGAACAAGACCCAGGAAGGAGCCCTGGAGATGGCCCGCAGGACCCTGCAGGCTGCCGCCCAGTCCCCGGCGAACGGAAACAGCTGACTTCATTAACATGTTGTTTACTGATATACCAGCGCAGACTCTGGGCTCTGGGTCATCGTGCTGACTCATAATATCCTTCTTCTCTCTGCCTGTTCTTATAAATGTTTTGTCTGTTCTGGTCATTTTTTGAAATAAAAGACTGATTGGACATATTTTTGGTCTTTGGTAAATAATTCAGCATTGGCTTGAATCCAGCAGTAAACCTGCTGTTTTCCCAGTGTTTGGCTGTCACTCGCACCCCATAATATGTTGCCATCTGACCGAGCAACACCAGCATCTTCAAAGCCTGAGAATACCACGGCCTTACCTTTCAATCGCTGATTTATAGAGACACCTGGACTATGGTTGCACCTTTCATTTCCAGCGTGCTGACATTAACCGTAGCACTACAAAGAGATACAGAGGCCACTTCCTTTGGCTCCGAGATCAAAGCGTCAGTAATAAGGCCTGATTAATTTGGATAAATTAAATTTCCAAACGCCACAAAGAGGTGCTCCGCGTGGCAGGAAGCCTCATGACAGGGTTACCGGGACTGGGACGAGTCATGCAGTCAATTTCCCTGTAATAAAGTCGGTGGATGTGGCTTGGATTTTCTTATTACACCAGATTTCCTCCCCCTTTTGCTACCTGTTACTCCTTATTGCATTCTCCACGAGTCCGACCTTCTGCTGCTCTTCGTCTACATAACACACCGCTCTGATTTTATTGCCGTGCATTTTATTTCCATCAGTGCTGGTGTCATTGTGCAAATGCCACTGCAGTGAAAAATAAAATGGACACGTTACAGCTGTAAACGTTGCTCGGCTTCATTTCTTTCTCCTCATTTGCCTTTCATTGCATTCAGCAGTGCAGACTATTAATTCTTAAATCCCGTTCATTTTCTCCTAAAACGCTCTTGCTTTGATTTTTTATTTTTTTTGACAAACATTAGACCTCCCCCATCTAATGTCAAGAAAACAAGCTCGCACAGACAGTATGTGCTCATAACAATAAAGCTCATGGTGTATCATCTAATCTATATCTGCTCTCAACTTTCAGCTGCTGAATTGTTGTTTACCATTTGGCTGAAAGTGCACTAACGATATGTAATGGCTTTGGAAATGTGCGCTTCCTCTTGTAACTTCTTCTGCACGCTACCTTTGTCTCAGAAGCACACAGATACACGTTTTAGTGTTATTACTCTGCTCTCTATTGTGCTGGTCCTGAGCCAAGGTCTCAATCCAATCCATACACATTTGTCACAGCCTTTTATAGTCACATGGTATTGTAATCCCTGCCAACTGATGCTGTATTGTTTTGGGAGATGTAGAAGATAACCCCTTTTCACAGCTTGCTTCACTCAAAGGAGCAGGACACAGCAAAGGTGCATTCATCACGGTGGCAGAATTGGAGACTCTCTGAGAGAAGCATCAGATTGAAAGGAGGAAAGAACTGATGTGTAGCCTAATATGCATTGATTTGAGCTTCCCAGTCTCCACTTTACCCTTGCATGCACAGTTTCGGGCTTATTCATGGTCAAGTGCACTTGCCTGATTGCTGTGCACAGGAAATCACAGGGTGCTCTGTGACTATATTCTAAATGTTTAGTGTCCTCAAAAGCTCTGCCTTGCATTTTAGCCTATGTGCTGGTTTTGCTGCTACAGAACAAACGGGCTCCAAGTCTTTTGCTGTCACCCAAAGCACCTACAAAGCAACATTTTTTAATACTTTGTTTTGTCAGCAGGGATGATTTTTCATCTGTGTTGTAGTTTTTAACAACACAGCAGCAGACCAGATCTTTGTGTTAGTCCTCAGTCGTAAGCATTTTTAAGACGACTCCAGCACTACCGAGTCCCACTTGGCCACGCTGTGGAAAAATGGCTACTGAGAGCCTCAGCAGAACACCTGCCCCCAGCCTGACCTGTTGTTAGTGGATTTAATCCCGAGAGAATGACAGGCTAGTTACAAGAAATGCTTCACTGCTTTTTCTTTTCTCTCTCTCCCCCTCCTCTCCCTCTCTATACCTAATGGAGAGGTATGGCCACATGAGTTTTGTGGGTTTTATTTTTTTGCCCTTTCTTTTCACAACACAGATAAGGGACTAAAACATTGACTGTGTGCACAGGAAGAACTAGATATTTGTTTCTGGCTGGCAGATCTTTTCCACTGCCTCTTTGTGTTTACAAATTTGTGTGGTTCGCTCAGTTTTCCCCTCTGAGGACAACACCCAAGCAAACAGATGATGCCAGACTGTTTCACTTGACTGCAGTGATGGTTTTCCTTGGAGTTCATATTGTCAGTATTGTCATCATCGCGCTGCTCAGAGGCATGTGCATCCTTTAAAAGATCTTCATCCGATATTGTACAAATAGACTCTCCATAGCCTTCTCCCCATGTGGTACTGCTTTTATTTTTCTTCCTGCAAATTGAACTTCGCACCCAACATCATGCTATTCACTCTCAGTGCAGGGAGCAAAAATAGACAATGTGCAATACTTTTTTTCTTTCTTTTTTTGAGTAGGAGATTTTTCTGTCTGCCACCATGTGCTTTCTCATTATGCACCCCTTTGTCCCTCGTTTTCTATCTGGAAAAACCACAAAACTCAGCCTGTCTGCCGCATCATGTCTGGCAAACATGGAAACAATCACCCATCAAGGGCAAAACATTCACAAGTATTCAGCTGGAATGTGGGAGCAAAAAAAGGCATTATACTTGCAGCGTTCTGTATTTGTCAGGAGTGGAAATGTCATAGATTTAGCAGGAGCGGGACGGGCTGTAGAGGCAGAGGAGGGATACGAGGTGCCATCATGGCTGTCAGACCCATCCTTTCCCCCCTGAGGGCTCTGCTGTACATGGGCAGATATTCTTGCTGCTTACAGTAGAAAATCAGAGACGGAGCAGGTCACTCATCCCGAGAGTGCGCCTGCTCTCTGCATACATACATACTCTCTGTTTTCTGCTGTTTTGTCTCCCGGTCTAATGGTGTTTCCATGTCATTTATATGGAAATTCAAAATGTCAAGGCTGCCATATGTTCTGCTGCTCCTTTGTAGGTCCATGCTTCTGTTGTAGGTCCATGCTTCTGTTTCCCTGCGTGTCCAAGTCAGTCTTCATTTTCAGCTTGATCCACTCTTTATGTCTGCACACTGTGACAAATGAAGTCTCTTTCTACTTGACCTCCACTACTAAGCGTGGACAAAACAGAAGTGATTAGAGGAATCGCATTTTCCCTTTAATGCTGTTTTCCTTTCAGCTCTATCAGTCAGGACTCCTGTTTATCTAAGTGTGAACAGCTGCAGGTACGAGTCCAGCCTGACAGCTTTTGTAAATAGCCCGCACAGCGTTGCGGGTGATTTAGCCTATTTATTATTTCACATGCTATATAAAACAATGATTAGGCTCTTTTTTTGCTTACTTAAAAGGAATAAATAAATAATCTATCTGTAACTGTGCGCATGGCTGGGTTTCAATCAGATTCTGCTGGAAAAATGGTTGGAAGAATCTAATTATATCTATAGGTTAATTAAGTTAACCAGCGTCTTCTCAGAAAGCTGAGATTGATTCCAGCTCAAGTGAGGCAAAGAAGAAGTGGAGGGCACACCTCCCGCGTTTGTTTTCGTCCCACGCGCGCGCGCGCGCACACACATATACAAGCACGCACGCGCACAAGCAGATACAGAGAGAGGAAGGGAGGGAGAGAGTTTGCCCCACATCTTTATCGCTATAACTACCCTCCACTAGTGAGACAGTCAGTGATGGAGCCTTCCGCAGGGGACAGACCGCCACGCGCTCTCAGGTGATTCTCTGTCTGTCTTTCTTTTTCTGCCTTTTTGGAAAATTTGTCAACTCTGAGGAAGACGATGATGATGATGATGTCCATCCGGTCGGTGGGAAGAAAAACTACAAACCGAGTCTAAATAAAGCACATCCTCACCCGCCGCGTGGATCCAAACTTCACCAGAAACGGTTTTACAGGTGAGTTTATTTATGTTCACTTGGAAAAACGAGCGCTAACATTCAGATCCTTCGTGGATTTCTCTCTTCTTTTTTAAAAAAAAAAAGAAAAAAAAAGAAATGCATTAACTTTAGCCCAATAAGGCAAGCGGAGAAAAAAACTGCACATAAAATGTAAGAAACTTTATTTTTATCGCGCAAAAGTTCCAAAATGATACAGAAAAATCACATTTAATGTCACCAAACGGAAAGCGTATTTGTGGACGCCTTTTTGCTTCGGGTAGACTAGTTGACCAGTTTCATGCAGATTAATGTCATCTAAAGTCTGCATGAAATTTCACCAGCATCGTTATGATGTCGGTGCAGGTTCATTTGATCAAAAATGAACCTGTTGGGTGCAGGGAATTCAGAGAATGTCTCTTATATTTCGGATTAAATGCCTTTTAAAATTAGGACGGGATATAAAAAAATTATAATAATTGGAAACTGCAGTCACCAGCTGTAACCACAGCTGTATTTGCTTTGGGAGTCTCCCCACCCCGGTCTTTCTCAATCCCATTCTTATTAATGCAGCAGATGATTATTTTTGCTAATTGGGGATTTGCATGCATCTGCATTCAGTATGTTAATAACGGACCGTTGTGAGTGCTGAGCCAAATCCTCTGCACAGTTTATAAGGCACAGAGGGCAGCTTGATGGACATCAGAGGGCTGTCACCCAGTCACCTTCAGGCGTATCAGCCAAATGTAGGCCGCTTGAGTCTGGGGTTGAAACCCTCAGCCCTGCTGTCAGGACAATGGAGACACATGACAGTTTTTATTCTATTATGGAAACGGGGAGAAAGCGGAGGGTGCTTGACATTTTAAGAGGATAGTCTTTTAATCAAATTCAAGGAGTGTTTTGTGATTTCTGTCTGGGAACAAGAACATCATATGGCCATGCTTCTGTCAACAAAACAAGAACAGGCTGCCCTCACACCATTTACAGACCCACATGGATTTCTTATTTTTATTTTTTTTTAAGAAAGGAAAGCAGATTGAGGAAAAAAAAAACATATTTAATGCAGAGTCCCAGTTGGTTTTGCTCATGTTGCTTTTTTTAAACTTTTGCCTCTAAACTGTGGGAGAAGCAAGCAGATGCTAACACCCAGACTGCTGCTGGGTTATTTTTTTCCAGCCCTGTCACTTATTGACACTGTGGGACTCGGGCAGGATTAATGTTCATGCCGTTAATAGTGCAGCAGGCAATGCTTGGGCTTATCGATCCAACCCCTTTCTAACCTCCATCCTACAATACACATCCCCTCTACCTCACCCTTGGAATATGATTAATATGGATATGGCATCATGGGGAAATAAATACAGGGATAAATGAGATGAACATGTATTGATGGGTGTAATGTAATGCTTTCCTTCTCATCTTAAACTTGTTATTCTGGAGGAGCACAACAGGAGAGAAATGGGAGGATTTAAGATGATCTTTTATAATGATTTATGTCCCTTTAATGCAGAAATACAAGAGAGGATTTTAACCCTATTAGATCAGTTAAACCATCATTATGGCTTGGACTGTGATTCGTGAAGGAATCGCTGCAATAAAACTTCCTGATGCTTCCACTGAAAGTCCAGTTTCATTTCAGAGTTATTAACAAACATTTCTCTTCGATATGCATGACAAGAGGTGATTTTCTAGCACAGAAACTGTCCTCTTACATGTTTGGGTCCATTTGTAATACATGCCTCTCCATACAGGAGGGCTTTCGTTGAATAAGCCGCGTTTAAGCTCATTCACTGTCTGTCTCTTCAGCCACTGACCTTTTTTCTGCCCCTCCTCCCAAAACATCATAATCTCCCCTTGTGAGCATTTGTTGTGATTGCATGTGTTTGCAGATTAAGTAAAGAGAGAGAGAGTCTTCATTTCCAAACTGACCTCTTTTCTCTCAATCTGTCAGATTCTCCCGGCGCAACAGTGTGCGGCTAACTGGGACCTGGTGCGTGTCAGGGGGCTATGGTGAGGCCATGTGCACTGGCTGGTGTGAGGCGAGATGTAACAGCCTCAGTGGAGGAAGAGGTAAAGGACTGGATCTTCACTCATGGCTGCATGTGTCACTCCTGTTCTTGGCTCTGTGGGGCCAAGTGTTCCCACAGTGCCCGGACAGCTGCCACTGTGCTTGGGACACGGCCACGGTGTTGTGCTCAGATGCCGGGCTGCGGGAGATCCCAGAGGGGATCCCACCAGAAACGGTCTCCCTCCACCTGGAGCGCAATTACATACGGAACATCCCAGAAAGTGCCTTCAATAACCTGGTCCGCTTGCGGGACCTGTACCTGTCCCACAACCGCATCGACTCGCTTGCCTCTGGGGCCCTGCAACATCTGGGGCCCGAGCTGCGCCTGCTGGACCTCTCACATAACCAGCTGAGGCACGCCAGCAAGGAGGAGTTTGGTTCCACTCGTGCAAAGACACGTCTTTACCACAATCCCTGGCACTGTGACTGCACACTCCAGGAGCTGATGGAGACTCTGAACCTGGAGCCTGAGACAGTGAATGGGATAATATGTGAGAGCTCTGTGCGGGGGGTGGGCGAGGGGAGCAGGTGGGAGGACCCGGGGTCACTGGGCGAGCACGCAGGCCAACCGCTGGTTAAACTGCTGGACTCTGGGGTGAATTTCTGCAGTCTGCAGAGGAAGACCACTGATGTAGCCATGCTGGTGACCATGTTTGTGTGGTTCTTCATGGTCATTGTGTACGTAGTGTACTATGTGAGGCAGAACCAAGCCGAGGCTCGCAGACATTTGGAGTACCTGAAGAGTTTACCCAGCCCACGCAAGACCCCTACTGAGACAGATACTCTCAGTACTGGATTCTAAACTCCTGCTCAGCTGAAATGTAAATGAAAATGCCATTTTTACCAACCTTGACTTTGAAATTCTGTGTGGAGTTATGCTGAAAACCAGCAGTGGAAGATGCACACAAAGAGGAAACGCAGCTCCTGAACACCTCACAAATGTCTTCATGTTTCCTTTCCCATAATATTTTATGCTATTCGTGGATAAAACAAATACTTGTTTAGTCATCCCACCATCTCTACTGAGAGAAAAAATTTAAACCCCCCCTAAAAGTACAAAGTAAAAGTATAACATGTAAGACATTTTCTTGCACACCCTCTTTTATCCTCCCACTATGCTTCATACTGTGTTCTTTTATCTTAAATTAAGCTCTAATTAGGAGTCGTTGACCAACTGACCCTTAATGAACTACTGAAAGGCACTAATCAGCTGGAGTGTGTTTATCAGGTCGAGGAGAGTGTGCAAACGCTGATGTGTGTCGGCTTATAATTGCTTGTCTAATTTGTGTGCGTACATGTGCACATGCGTTTTTGTGCATTGCTGTGGCCGTTTTTACTTTGATATTATTGATTTTGCAGAGATATTATTTAAGCCTTTGTCAATATATCAGCACGGAGCCAGTGTTTACGTGTCAGCGGAAAGCCTCTGATCTAAATTTTCTCTAAGGAAGCCATTAGAGCTGGAGGTGAACTATTCTGTGTCCGTTTAGTATACATACCAAGCATAGCCTGGTACACAGAGAGTCCAGATCAATTTAGAAAACGATTATTAATATACATATTTATCCAGAGAGGAGCTTGTAGAAAACCTCGAGTCCTGATTTTTTGGGGCTATATTTCGTTTTCTTTTCCATAACTCCATCTCAATCTATTTTCTTTTAAAAGGCAGTGTGAAAATAAGCAAAACACTTTGATAATAAATTGCTTTGATTAGAACACGTATGCTTGTAGTGTTACAATTAATGCTATTCCTGTAGGTGTGCTGCAGGTGCACTGAATCCTCAGCGGAGCTTTTTGCACGCATGCAGAACAAACCCTGCCTGGATAAACATCCACATTTCGCCCAGTTTCATATGATTTAATTGAATTCAGATTTACTGTGGTAATATGTTAGCATTCTGTGAGGAGAGGGTGTGCAATGTGATTTAATAAATCTGGATTTGTCATCCTTCACTGTTGCATTAGAGACTGTAAAAGGCCCCATTTTCAGTTTGCTAGTCAACATCTTTAAAACGTGTCTCCATACTGGAGTGTGGGATCATTAATGGGGAAAAGTAAGCTTGTTATTTACGGCATAATTTTAGCTTCACTCTTATTGTATTCAAACACACACAAAAAAAAGATTTTGGAAACGAGGGCAACAATGCAACCCAGTCAGCAATGATTTCTTTTTAATGTTTTAATGGGAATAACTAGTTTAACATGTTTTTATAGGTATGTGAGCCACGCTGCTCTAAAGATGACAAGTTCAAGTTCAATTTTAATAATTATGGCTTAAAAAAAAATCTCTTTGGACCAAATACCTGTTGGGCCATTCCTGGGCTAAAACTAAGTTATGGTTATGGTAAACTAGTACCAGTATGTTAGCACTGTCATTGTGAGGATGTTGGTAGGATTTAGCTCAGAGCACTGTGCTGAGGGGCCATACAGTGTCATAGAGCTGCTAGCATGGCTTCTTTTTTCATGTATCATCAGTATGTGATTGATTAAAGTGTACAAACGTCTATGTGGTCATTATATACAATAAAATATTACTAATCTTATCTGAAAACTGGGTTGGTAAAGTGGGAAGAGCCGAGGGACATGCTGGAATAGGTCAGCATTTATGTGTTATATTAATAAGTGTGGTTTGTGTACTTTGGACTCCACAGAGAGAGAGGCTGGTTCAAGTCTGTGTTGTTCCCATGCTGTCAGAACTAGAGTCAGTTATTAATATTGTTACGATCTGTGTGTGAAACCGGTCTTGTTGACAAACCGCAGGCTAGAAGAAGACGAGAATAAAACGGTGGACGCTCGTTATGTGACATAAAAAGCAAAACTGCCTGTGAATAAACTGTATGTGTAACCTTACATGCTCTGAATATTTCTTGAACGTTAACTGTTTGTCATAAATCATACATCTAGTGTTGATGTGCCTGAGCTCAGTTTCATGTCTTTATAATTAATATAATGCTCCTGGTCTCTCCAGTGATGATTGTAACAACCCCAAAAATCAAAAAGCAAGTTATTTTCTGTAGCTTTTTTATTTTATTTATTATTATTATTGATGATGTATTTCCATCCCAGTGATTTGTTTTCTTCTCTGTTTGTTCACCCAAAAATATCCAAACAAGGGTAGAGTCATATTGGAAAGTATTACGTTAAATAATAAATGAGCTATGAAAAGCGATGATGGGGGAGAAACAGAAAATATATATATATATACAAATAAAACAAACATTGCTCTACTTTGTTTATAGAAATGCTTCTTGATTTATTTCTACTGAAGATAGAAAAATGCAATTAGAAGAATAGAACTGAAGTACAGAAAGACAAATCACAGTATGAGCTGATCGTAGTTGGCAGTGTTTCCCATTTCTACTTTACCGTGCATGAAAAGTGAAGTAAACAATTGGAAAACCATCACATGTAAGTTTTTTTTTAATCATCAGTCAAGGCGAAATTAAACGACACCATATCCATCCCTGCTCTTCCCTGGAAATACATCCAGATATCGGCACAAAAACCTAAAATGGAAGCAGGGCAGAGATGATAAGTTGTCATTTTTATTTATTAATTTTTTTAAGGACGAGATATTTCATCACCGGGGAGAACAAAACGGAACATAAATAAAACGCAACTTCAGCCTGTGACTTGGTTTTGTCTTTTATTTCCAATTTACATTAATTAAAACGTAACAAAAACAAGTCATGATCATAATAATATAATAATGCTATTATTATTAATAATATTATTATTATTAATAATAAAAAATATACACAACCTCACACAAATGGACCCTCTGGCTGGCTGTAGGACCGGAGCAACAAAGTCAAACACGCTTTACATCGTGAGTGCGTACGCCGAAGCAGAGGGCGCGTGCTGTGAGGGGAGACTGAAGGCAGGAAGCAGAGAGGGATGAAGGTCACAGCGGGTGGGGGTGGGGGGCAGCAGACTGGGCTTTAATGACCAAATTTTCAAATCTTCAACATGTTGGTCATACAGACGTAAAGATTTGGGGTGGAAACGGCCTCAGTTTCAACTTGTCAAGATATTTTTTTTTAGCGTGAGGTAGCTTTAACATACCAAAACAAATGTTAGGAAAAGAAAAAGAAAACAATTTAAAAAAATGAACATGACTTGATTGTAAAACTTCACGAGGGGGCCATATTTGTTTATGTATGAAGGTTCGAAGCAAAGAGGGGGGGGCGAAGCCGGGACTATTATCACCCTGAAATCCAAAATCCTGGGCGACATGCTCTCTCTGAGAAACTGTATATATATGTATACACACATATACATATATATACATATATACAGGTCACTAAATGTGAGTATCTGGCTGATAAAAAATACAAACTGTTTTACAACAATAGCACCATTGACTTTATTTATAATACACAGTAACTTTTGACACACTGTGGCAGTAGAAATAGGAACACCTGCACTTTCTTTGCAGCTTGATTGTTGTTGTTCTTTTATTCTTTAGTGGATAATGTACCAGAACGATGGGATGGTTAGAAAAGAGGAGGAAGTACGAGAGGGAGTTGGTGGAAATTATTTGTGTGTAAGCCACTTTTCAATACTTATCCTATCACACCAGGGACCCCAACCTAAACAATAAATAAATAACACCAACACATTGTTCTCTCTCCCATTCCTACGTATGCTCCTGTACTCTCCTCATACTTCCTCCGTCTTGGTCGTGAATATGCAATAGATTGGTTGGCGGGGAGGGGGAAGGGGTGGAGGTGGGGAGGTAGCATTTTTGGGGAAAACAGGGAGTCCGTGGTTTGGGGTGGGCAGGGGCGAGCTGACTGGAGGCAATGCTGGATGAATCACAAATGACAGGTGCTGGTGCCATTCAGTGCAGATATCCTATGGAGTTCAACTTGGAAAAGCACTTTCTACTAAGAAAAAAAGTCCCATTTAAAAAAAAAAAGTGTCTTGATTTTTCTTTTTTTCTCGTCCTCGCCTCCTTTATCTGAAGTGTCATGTAATTTTCTTTTTCAAATCTCCACTTCTTTTTTCTCAACAATTTGATCCCTCGTTCTTTACAAGAAGCAGACCGGCCCGACATCGACTCCAAACTCCTGGTCTGCTCCACCGATATCCATGGGTGCAATGTCCATGATGGGCAGACGAGAGGTCTTCTGTGATCTGTATTCAATCACCGTCTTGCCCCATTTTCCTGTGTGTCTCTGTAGAGAGCGAAAACGACAGGTGCAAACAGCTGTTAAATAACCTCTAACTACTCCAGAACTGGGGAGAATGAAATTGGTTTCATGAGTGGACACACGGCGGCAAGAGAATTTGTATGAGCTTTATTGTTCTCTCAGCTACTTTTAACATCCCTCTTTACGGTTTTACGATTCACTGACAGTGTGGGTGTAACGTATATGGATGTCAGCCATATTGCCGGTCTTACCGTGCAGCCATCTTCCAACACGGCGTAAGTGAAGCGGCTGTTGCCCTCGGCTCTGATCTCCACGTCATTGGAGCCCTGCAGCAGCACGGCCTTCTTCAGGTTGCCTGTCGAGCTGTCCATGTAGGCCACACTGTTCTTACAGTGGTAGGTGATGTTTTGAGACGCCTCAGTGGACAGCAGTCTCAGGAACGTCATCTGAATGGCGGCAGTGTTGGGCGCCAGGCTGTCATCGCCATAGTTAAACTGGATTGCATGGGAATTCGAGGAAGGGAAAGTTAGAATAACAGTTGCAATTGTTTTTGTGGTTCAGTTTATATGCATGTGTGTTTTTTTTTACTGGTTGTTGAGATGATGTTTCAGATTTTTAAAACCTTGCATATAGGGGCTTTAAGAGGGAGTCATTGATTTTATGTCCTCGCTCAGCCAAAATGTGCTTTTTATTCTTCTGCTAAACTTTATAAATAAAGTTTACACTAATCTCTTCCTGAGACCAAGATGCTTATTAACTTTGCTTTAAGTAACGTGGCAAAAAGGTACTGCTCATCGTGCAGGAGAATCCATAGATGTGTCAATCAATGATCAATATTTATGCTGAAACATTGTTTTCAAATGATTGACTTTTTAAAATGGTTGAATATGTGCATAGCAGTGACATAGCAGTGGCTTTTCCATGAATGATAGGAGCCCGTTTCACAGGCCCAGAGAATTTAAAAATGTTAATGCAACTTACGTGGAATCCTCCATTCATGCTCTCTCCAAACCAGACATGTTTGCGTTCCCTGCTCTTGCTGGTCCACCAGTTCTTGCGAGGGATGCTGGAAGGCTTGGGGTGGACGCAGGACTCCCCTGTCTCCATGTTACAGAAGACCTTAATAGCATCTACGGTGCAGCCTTGATTGGGATCAATCCAATACTCTCCTGCAGATGGAAAAAGATGGGAACATAGGAGCACATCATTCCCGGTCTTTGGTAAATTAAAAATCTGATAATACTTGGAACTTTATTGTATGAAGTTTAGCAATTTGTGTTTTTCTAATATTAAAAAACAGACTCTAAATCAGCTCAATCCAAACACTCCCCGACTACAAAACCTTAGTTCACACAAACCTTGACTTTACTAAATTCAGATGGCAAAAAATTCCTGTCTGCTTTCTCATCTCACCCCAATTTAACCAATTCCCCTCGGTGTCACTCACCGCTCTTCCAGTCAGGGTGGCACAGTTTCAGGTCTCTACAGGTGCGAGCAGGGTTTTTCTTGGATCCCTCAGGGCTGCGGATGTTCTCAATCTGGTTGTTGAGAGATTTGAGAGTGGCGTCGACCTCAGCATCATGCTGTCGGAGATTTCCAGAAGCCTGGTCGGCTCTCATGTACCTGAGAGGATCGGGGCCTTTCTCAGTCTGGCCCAGACCAGCGAAGGCAGACATATCGATGCCAGGGCCCGGGGGACCAGGAGGACCAGGGGGTCCGGGGTTTCCAGGAGGACCCTGAGAGAAAAGTAGAAAGACGGGAGGATTATATACTTCTTTTTTCTGTTGTTGAGTCTTGCAATCATTGCACTTCTGGATTATTTTGCCCTTTTCTGTCAAACCCGTCAAGTCTCTCTTCCTGATGGGTTCAGGAAATCCTCTACAATCTGTTCTTATATCTCATTTCTATTAACTTGTCTGAGACTTCACTCCCACTTTCAGCATCCACATAGTAAACGAGTTATTCATTTCAACTCATACTCACATTTAATTTGACCTTTGCTGAATTTTTCCCTCCCTGTTTTCCAGTCCATTAATTGCCACTTAATTTGTCCATTTCTCGTTGCAGTGCACCTACAATTCCTGCTTCAATCAACATTATGAAATGAAGACACTGACAGTTTCTGCAACTCCTACACCATACGTGTGCCGTCCTTACAGACTGACTTTATGCCTTCTACTTATGCCTTTAATAAAGACAACAAAACCTTTTTCATTTGCTATAACCTGGTATAATAATAAAAAACCCACACATTAAAAAATATTTTTTCATTTATATCCACTTAATTTTGGCCCCGTGTGGACTTTATGTTTCTGCTTCTTCATAATATTTTGCTGCTACTCTTTGCACCAATCATTAAAAAATGAGTCCTTAGAATATAAAGAAAATGTGGGCCTCTACAGACATTGGGGGAATGGCCCTTCCAAACGTGAAATTGTATAATTTAGCATTTGAAATGTCAAGACTGGTCAAACACTGGACAGGATCGGACTCTGAACTGAGCTGGATTAAGATCGAACAGGAACTAGTGAGCACTTTTACACCCTTGGATGCTCTCTCACAGGGTTCAGCTATTAATGGACAAGACTTTCATGATAACCCAGTGCTCAGGTATTCTAAAGCTGTCTGGGCAGAGGTACACAAGATGTGTGGAGCATCTCATTTAAGACAACCTTATACCTCGCTATGGAACAACACTGTTGTACAGATTGGAAAAAAAACAGTTTACTGGAAGGAATGGCTTGTCAAAGGCATACACAGGATAAGTGATCTTTACTCAGGGGGAGTGTTTATGTCATTCGCTGAAATAACCCCAAAATATGGTTTGATAAGAGAAAATAATTTGGGGAAATATTTACAAATAAGGGATTGTATTACCAAAGGAAAATTTACTCGAAGCACAAATACGGTGGTGGAGTTTTTAGAATTGTCTGGTACAGCACACAGAGCAGCTGCTTTCTACAAATTGTTTAACAATCTAAAAAAAGGGATATGTGAAAACTTGAGGACTATATGGCAGAGAGATTTGACTTGTGTAATTCGTAAAGAAGATTGGTGTAGAATTTTGTCATTCTCCAATAAATATATAAGAGAGGCCAGGAGTAAATTTACTCAGTACAAAGTAATACACAGATGGTTCTTCACTCCTTCTAAACTTTACAGAATGGGAATCAGTCCCAATAATATATGCTGGAAATGTAGCTCAGATCCAGGGACATTTATGCA
>VUQG01019645.1:0-19550 GCA_015106755.1 Etia nguti | reverse complement strand
CAGAGACCACAGATGGGCTGACAGACCCAAATGTCCTATGGCCAAGCCCCAGTAGATCAGAAACCTACCCGATATTTTAATGTTGTGGCTGATCGGTGTGTATCACTTTCACCCGTGACGCTCGCACATTTTTAAACGCATATAGCCAGATACACTGTGTCGAGAGCAAGCGAAAATGCATCATCTTCCCTGGCAATGAAGAGCACAAAATGAGAGCCATCATGTCTGCTCTATGCGTGCACGCAAGAAAACGTGCATGTTTGCAATGAAATCTGGAAATGCACTTTTCTGTCCTGCAGAGCGTCTTGCCTCTGAAACAGACTGATTCTTTTCTTATCCTCATCCTTCATGGATAAGAAAAGGGTTTTGTTGAGCTGTCAGCTCCCTACCCATCAGCGGGTGCTTGATATAATCTTTGCATAACACTTTGGTCAAGAGAGAAAAATAATAAAAGAAAAACAGCAAACCTAGCTATCCGCCCCTCCCCCTGCAATAAAGCCATACATCCCTAGTCTATGATTGTTAAAAAATACCCGTATGCTCCTATTCAATGATCCCACAGATCCAACAACTGTCACCTTAACTCATGGAATGTTAAATTGACAAGACCGCCTCCTAAAAGCAGGATGTCTGAGAGTAATTTTGCTAATTCATTTTGCATTTTCAGTGTAACAAAAAACTGTTTTTCAGACTGATTTATGCAGCTTCTTTGAACATTCATTTCTGATTGAGGTACCAAAGCATCCACAGGGTTTTGGTTTAGACTGGGCAACTCTTCATTTAACAGTAAGAAAAGGTACCTGAAAATAGCAACAACATCTTCCTGAGGTAGTCTCAAAACACTCGTCACACGTGCCTAGGCGCCCCATCTGTATAAAATAAACTCTTTTAAAGTCTAGCTCTAACAATGGCAACACTGACACATGGAGCAAAATGGATACACGCTTGTAAACTCCAAAGACCAATGCATCTACGAGCATTTGTTTTGTACAGAAGCATGTGCACAGTGTAAATCAGCATACATTCAGCTCTGTCGTGTAATAAATATATAAAGAAAAAAGTTACAAAAAACAAACTAGCTGCTTGTCACATTCACGAGAGGGGAGACCAGTCCTCGACTCGGGTGTCGGGGAGGGTTTAGTTTCCGGTGGAGGCAGTCACGCAGGGCGACGGGCCGGTCCTGTAGCTGGTCAGGCTGGATTTGCAGGAGTGCAAGACTGCTTTGAACAGCAGAGGGAGCTGCTCCAGAGGGACATTCACCAGCTTTGCTGAGAAGAAACCCGAGACACACGGCACTTTAGTTCATGATTAGCTTAGCTTCTGTATAGCCGACATTTTCATTGGTCACAGTCGTGTCCAGGGGGTAACCCGCGAGACAAATGAAGGCAACCCAAGTGCCAAAAACTGCAGTTCCTCTGGGGGCCACTAGAGGCCGGGTCCAGCAGTGTGTTCAGATAGACTCTCATGTTAAACGGTCCAATTTGGACAGGTTTACGTGTACAAAATCTAATGACCTTTCTTTGTCACAACTTTTACTGAGGCCATTTATTTTTTTAGAACTTATGAAGCTGATTTTGGTTCAGCATCCAGTTTACAGTTTCATCTTGTTGGTCATGGTCAAAATTACTGGCAGTAGCAGTTTTTATTTCGATTACTTGTTACACTGTGATATAGTGACGGTCAATCATTCAAAAGTTTTAAAGAGTTTTATTGGTAAATAAGAGAAATGTATGCAAAGTGTCTATATTTATCCAAAGGTTTGGCCATGATTGTATTTATTACTAGAAAAAATGAACATTCCAGTTGACTGTGTCTGATTGATTTATGAGTAACTAGATTGTGATTCTAGCTAGCTTTCCAGGTAGAGGTGAGCCAAACCCGGTGTATCTTTAACCCTATAATGCCCTTTGTATCATATTTGATACATGAGTTTCTGAGACCTCTGTCTCATCAACATGATCAATACTTGCTATAATTTCAAAATGTTACGGACAAACCTATTTTTTTTTTGTCAACAATTAACATTGTTGTTAACAACAACAACGCTCGATGTATCAAATGTGATACCAAAAATATACAATAAATATATCATAAAAAACATGATATAGCAAAATAAAAATTTGGGATTTTCATAGAAAAGTTAATAAACATCTCAGAATTTTCTGGCTATTTTTTGATGGGTTGGGTCTTACAGGGTTAATGCACTTTTTATAGAGTTTGTCTTAACAACAAAAGCCATGTTTTCACTTATTCCATTAGCTCAAATAACTTTACCAAATAACTAACCAGATATGAAATGTAAATATAAAATGTTACAGCGATTTTTGTCATTTCAGTGTTTTTCCCCTAAGAAAGATGTGGCACTGTAGAGGGTGGGGAACAATACAGGTCACAAGGACAGAAACCGAAACAGAGGCTTTTCGACTTTCATGGCTGAATATAAATCGGTGTGACACAATACACTGGATAGTATCACATTTTCGGAGAAAAGTGGGCAAAAGCTCTAAAAAAAAAACTAACATATGAGTATCTGAATGCGTTTCTAAAGTCAGTCTTCAACAACAGCCTAAACAGTTCTTTGAGGCCTTACTTGAGATGCAGCGGATATCCGGCAGACACATCATGATCTCAGGGAAGCGTTTAGGCTGCAGTGGGTACTTGGACTCAATGTAGTCCTGACACACGCACCAATAGCGTTTATTCAGCTGCTCAAGCTGGGAGATGTTGGACAGTCCTCTGATATCTGTAGAGCAGAAGCTATCAAAGTCAAGCGGGGAAGGTCGCGATGGCAAAAAATCAACACGCTGGAGATTTTGTTGTTACCTTGATTGAGGAAGTTGATGGTTTTCATACAGGCGTACTCCTCATTGCTGATCTTTAAATGGTGGAGTTTGCGAAACAGAATTATCAACCTCTCCATTACTTCCATCCCATCCTCGCTGAATCTGAGGAATCACACACAGACTTGTCAGTTAAGCTGAAAACATGTAGATCTATGAAACTAGACAGTGGCTTTAAGGCTCCAACTCAAACCATAATATAGACTTAGTTATGTGGATTTACTGTCCTCACTACAATCCACTATAAAATGGAGCAGCACAAAGACAAAAATCTCCTAAGCACCATTATCTTAAGCTTCCATGCCTCAATGGACAAGGCAAAGAAAATGAGGGAGGAAATATGTCAGATCTATTAAAAGTGCTTAAAGCATCTTGCTGATTCCACAGCTTTCTGAAGAGAAGATTCATAAGTTCATTCCACGTTTTAAACATCAATTTTCTACCTTGCACTTCTAATCTCTTTCACAAACTTCAACAATGCCACTGTAAATCAAACATCCACGTCTAAAACCACTAAACTGTGGGCAAATTGACTGAAGCAGCAGAGTGATATTAGGAGAATGTGTCAGAAGGTCAAATTATACATGTTTGATTTACACAGGAACACTCCCTCTCTTCCCCCACGCATCCTTTTCTACTTCAAGTGAAACAAGCGTATACAGTACACATGCCAGACAGTGCTAGCCACAGCTCAGTTCTGAGGAGTCCTCCTATTCACGGACCACTTCACTGGGCCTCACCCAGCAATAACACTTGGAGAAAAATATTAAGCCCTTTTAGAGATGATGAGCTCACAAAGTGAAACATCTTGGCTTTGCAGAGGGAATGCTGAATTCCTGATTGCTGTCCTCATTTTTATTGAAATACTGAATTAGCACAGCTCCCAGAGACTAAAAAGAAACATTTAATATCTTATAGTGAAACAGGCCCACTGTGACTGCTGTAGGTGAGACTGAATTACCAAAACAGACAACACGAATGAAGGCAATTTCTTTCTGCTACGTATCAATATCGTGACTATAGAATTAGATCCCTTGTTGTTGTTCTTGCTTAAGATACTTAACTTTAGTGTCTGGCAAGGTTACTTTTAAAGTAGTCTCTGTTACATTACAATATTACAATATAGTAATTCAGAAGTTCCCTGCTGCCTAAAAGCTAGCATAAAAGGTAGCATAAAAGCTAGCCATGGCGGTTTCTGCAGTGTCGCCTAAACAGTTAGCCTCCTTACCAGCCCTCATCAGCAGCCTTGTGGAGATATACTTAGCTTGCAGCTGCTTTAGGTGCAAAAGCTCCTGGACTGCTGGCTAATATTTTTATTATTGATGACAGAAAATAATATGAAAACTTCCTCAATCTAAAGGTCATTGTCTGTGACAGCTAGCTAGCTAACATTGTTAGTGACAAACATAGGACTGGATAAGGTTTACATAATATGTACGAAATATGCCCATTCAATATTATTCAATAGTAATGGTAATAGTAATAAGTGATTTATGTTGCTAACCCAGTAAAGTGTAACTGTAACATTCCCAGAGGGTTTTACAAAACGTTCTACAAAAAACTATTGTTGTAGAGTTTTTACCTTACAATGTAAAGCACCTGCTGCTGTTTTGATTTGGTGCTATATAAATAAATGATTTGAACTGAATAATATCTTTAAAGTTACAAACAGCTGTCTTGTTATAATATCAGCACACAAATAGCACTGCAATGATTCGGAGCCCTATTTCTTGTCTTCCATACAATGACTTTGCTCTAAGTTCTGCTTTAGAATTTCAAGATACTGAATGCTCTACTAGCTAGCTGCTAACTCTATGGTTTGTCTGATACTAGGTAAGCATATAGCTCTTTCCCTAAAAAAGAGAAAACAGCCATGGCTGAAACCAGGTTTCTGAGAGCACAAAGTGAAGCACAGCTGACTGCAGGTTGTAGTTTGGTAAAATGACGTCAATGCACAAATGCCATACAGGCCACCAGATGGTGATATCTGTAGTTGCAAACAGACTTGACCTCTGTAAACACTTTCCTGATGAGTTTACAAGACTAACTTTTTTTGGCCTTAATTAAATACAAAAATAATGTCTCTTTTGGAAATATAGGTAATACTATGCTTCAACAAGGAGGGTTCAACTTGTTCATTGGCTAATGACGCTGATTAGCCAATGAGCAAGCAGACCTGCCCCTCCTCATGACATATTATTGTTGTCTGTTTGTTTTTTTTAAACCAAGGTGGCAATGGTAAAAAAAACAACTAATTCTGAGGCTTCAAAACAAGAGTTCAGAAAACAGTGGATGACATCACAGTGGTTACGTCCAGCTATTATATCGTTTCTTCTGTGCACCTCTAAGAAATTCAAGGGAGTTATTTAATAGTTATAAACTAAATGTAGTAAATGTAGGTGTTTTTTGGCTCTTCAATAATTCAAGTTATTCTAAAGCTCATAAACGAAACAACTCAACTATTTTCTTCTTTTGCTCTTTAAGCACTCGCCACTCACCCCTGAAGCTCGTCGTCAGATGGCGCGTACTTTGCTGTGATGTCGGCGAGTTCTCCAAAGATCTGGCCACTGTAGATAGTGAGGCAGGAGAGCAGGATGAGCTCCTGCCAGGTGGAGCTGAGCAGGCAGGTGTAGTCCTCTATGGAGAGCTCACAGAAGAAGGGCAGCTTCTTGATCCAGGAGATCTGGCGGAAGAGCAGCTCGTCTGCCAGACGGCACAGCAGAGCAAACAGCTCCACTTGTGTTACCTTGTACCTAGTGAGCAAATAATAATGAGACGTGGTTAGGATGGACCGATGTCTGGTGGGCAGGAAAAATCTGATCATGTCAACATGGACCTGACAGCATTCCAATCCACAACACACAGATGGAGCAACAGCTGTAGTTTACTTATTCCTGTTTTCAGCAGCCTTCACGTCCCTCCCTGTCTGATTTCGTGTCCCTCTACATACTCCACATTTCACAGAGCAATGCAGGCGATCTGCTTAGCCTTCAGCTAGTTCTCCAAAATCCTACATGGCCGAGTTACCAACAGAGACCAGCTGAATTCAAAGACAGGCCATTTCCTAAAGCATTTCACTGAATTTAGCTGAGGAATAAATGTATAATAATGAGCTCACAAAGCAGGAGATGTTTGGTTGCAGACCAGAAGAGCTCCACGTTTGCAGAAGAGACTCCTTCAAGGCAAGTATGCTGAGGACAACCTGGATAAAGATCCTTTTTCCTTTGGTCAAATAACACAAAACCAGAGTTCTTTGTTCACAGGGACACTGCTAGTGTCCTAAGGACACCAACATGATGTCGATGTGGGAATTAATGCTGCGGGGATGCTTCAGTGCATGTGGAAATGGAAATGTTGTCACAGTGGAAGAAATGATGAAGACGAATATGTGAAGAAAGCCTCAAGCGGTCAGCATCAACGACCAAAAACATATGATCTTAGCCCTCTGTGGCATGAACTTTATATTCAGAGAATATCCTCCTTTTGGAGAGCTTGTGAGAGCGCCATGCTCTCAAAATATTAACAGAGGTTCTCCACAAGAGCCTAATTCCTATTCCAACACACCTGCATCTCACTTACCAAGGTAACTGACAACGTTCACGACATACAATTAGAAAAAGACTAACAAGTTTGGCTTACTTGGAAGGATTGTCTGCTACAAAATGAGTATCTAATTGAGAATATTGCTTTCTGAAACCAACTGCACTCCTTTCATTTGGCCACGCCTCTACACAATGCATAATGTTGAGTATGAACTCACTCTTCTTCTATAAGCATTGGAGTGGTCAGGGGGGCCAGCTCTTCAGCAGCCACCAGCTGCTGCACCAGAGGGTGGGACTGTGGGTAGAGGTTGCGGGGCTGAGAGGCCAGCAGGCCAGACTGGGCGGCGTAGCTGAACAGGTGAGGCAGGAGCTGGTAATGCGTGGGCATGGAGGTGTTAATGTACTGGTCCCGCAGGGCTGCCGTGTAGCCGTTCATTTCAGCGGAGCGACTGGAAGCACACAAAGGTCAAAGGTTATAGTAATGCAGATTTTTTTTATTTATTGAGGGGACAGTTTGGAACACGCTGGCTCACCACGTCGGGGTTTGCATGTCTCAGGATAAACCCTGCTTACCAGGTCTCTGCTCCGTTAACCTCACCCTGATGTGGTGTGCTTCTTCCCCAATCAAACTCTTTGCATTTTTTCACAAACTTGCAGACAAAACTTTGCATTCTGGGCCTGTGCACGAGCCCATGCTACGCAGGCTTTCTGTTTGCTGTTCATTTCTGGCAAGGTTTAATTCCATTTTTTAAAAAAAAGAAGAAAAAAAGCCATTCCCCTGAATAGTTTTCAGCCTGCTGAGATAAAACCTGATGTTTACACAAAATGAGACTAAAATAAATGCCATCATGCAAGTACCTAGACAATATTTGTCCTTGATGAGTGCAGATAGACAATATGCTCGTCTCCAAGCAAGAACAGCAGATAGTGCGGCGAGCTCTTTGTGTTTGGTTGTCATCACCGAGCCTGAGGAGCTGCATATTCAGGCATTCTTTGGCCGATGAATACCTTAACTAAAGTCTGGGTGAGATGGGAACGAGGTGTTAGACTGTCAGGGCCGGCTCATTATCTCAAAGATGGGGCGAGTGCCAGTGCCGCGTAGCTGAGCGGATGAGATGAACGACTCACTTGGACGACAGAGTGGAGGCAGGCGACGGCTGGTTGCCCTCCGAGGCGCCGTTGCTTGGCGAGCTGTGGTCGCTGTCGCCGTTGTTGCCCCAGGTGTGCTCCGGGGCGTCCTCCTTGAACTCCTGGCCCGACATGATCCGTTCGATCTCCTCCTCTGTTATCTAAAACACGTGCGCACGCGCACACACACACACACACACACACACAAAGGGAGGTTTGGAGCTTACAGCACATCCACGCATGTGCATCAGTTCAATTGATTAGCACTAACTAGCAGCGCACGGCTTTTCATTAAAATGCTGAGGAGCAAGGACACAATCACATAATGAAACAGAAAGAAAAGAGGCGTGTGTATGTGTGCGTTTGATTGGATGAGTCACACACTTAAAATAATAGGATCTGTGCAGGTCAGCACGAGCAGAAAACACAGACAAAAGCCATTCTGAAAGGCCTCAGCAAGCCTGAACATACCATGTCTCGTGTCTGTGGGAGGTCAATTCACTTTCATTTCTATCAGTTCATCCCAAATACTGTAACAGGCATTTTCATTCCGTATTAATGACAGAAAGGTCCTCCTTTCATTAAAGGCGCTGGTTCTTAATGGAAGCCCATGCTTCTCTGTTTTGACTCGTTCAATTGAGCCGGAATGAATCGACCGCATCCCTCCCCCTTGAATAGCGGTTCAGTGGTACTTATCCTCATGTCACACATTTTTCTGACCATTTGTTCCCTCGCTTCACGTTAATAATGAAGGCACCGCTGAATGGGGACTAATCAGCCGCTACACGATTATACAGATCATATGACAAGGTCAGGGCTCGCTCTCATTATGAGCATCCCGAAGAGTAGGATTGCAGCACTCCAGCTCTGTCTTATTTAATGGCTTGTGATCTGAGTGGGTTCACTGTAAGCACAATTCCTCAGAGGCTGAGCCACAGCGATGATGCTCAGGCTGACTCGGAGCCAGGGAAAGGTCAGTGCGCGCCACAAAAAACACAATCCTTCAGTCCATTTACCTGCACAGGCCCAATGCTTTTGTTCCTCCCTCCAGGCATGCCGTCCTCTCTGATAGCTACATGACAAAAAGCAGGAAAAAGAAATTTGTTCCATTAACCAAACATGATCGGTGTCACAGCTCTCCCTAGTGGCTAAAGCACATCACACAAAACTTTCCCACCATCCAGTTCCAAATACAGCTTTTCTGCTGGCAGGCAGTCATATTTTTTCTACTACCCAGAAATGGTACACTTACAAGCAAAGTACATTTCATTTCATAGTCTTAGTGTTTGTGTGTGAGTGTTACATAACGGTTCTTCAGTATAGATAAAATCACTGTGTTTAGTGTGTCTGACTGGGTCCATTCTAAGACAAGCGCGTGAAGAATAAGGCCATGAGGACAGTCACTTACAAGTTTTAGCCACATGGGGGCAGCATATGTCTGTGGAAGGAAGAATGTGAGGCCCGTACACAAGGAAAACTAAAGCTCCGATCTGCTTGCTTAAATTGTGTTTGTGTGTCACTAAGCATTCCCAAAGTCCAGGAGTGAGAAACACAGATTTATTGGTAGAACTGACACATTTAAGCCTTTCCAGGTTTTCAGGGACTTTGAGAGCAGCTGTTTGTTTACCTCAAAGATAAACGGGGCAAAGTCCAGACAGAAGCAGCTCTTCCCACTCAGCAGTCAGCTTAAAAACCTTATTTTGACACATCTAAATTACAGGAGTGGATCTAGAGAAACTTTCTTAGTATACACATGTTTCATGTACACATAGTCTGTAACCTTCTTTTTTTCTTTAGCCCATATGGTCATGAGAATTTGCATAATTAAGATTAAGGAACTGACCTCCCAGCCCATTGTTCCTTCAGCGGGCTGGTTTCAGTCGTTATGCAAATGTACTGTTTATAAGATTGGGGAAACCTGCAGTCAGCTGAGACTGAAGAAGTCACTTGGATGAGTGACGAAACGTTTCTCCCACAAAACGCTACGTCCAGATGAACAGAATCAACTTTTGGAGATTTAGCCCATATAGTTAAAACATTTCAGTAACATAAAAAATTATTTTGATTTTATGTACTGTATAACCTATTTAATAAATAAGCATGTAGCCCAATAAGTACAAAAATCTAGAAGCTACTCAACTTGAGGTGGAGTTTCTGTTACATGCTTACATTTACACAAAGTGCCACAAATCTGCACTGTGAACACATTTTTTTTTAACCAAAAATGTAAACCTCATTTTTCAGGATTTATTGGGGTCCGGGCTATAACGGGCTGTTTTGACTACTTTGTATTTCACCTTTAAAAACCATTTACCTCGCGGCCATGTTCACTGTTTCTTCCTGCACTATTTAGAAAAAAGCACTGTGTAGATTTTTTATCATAACTCTGGTTTTATGTGGCCTATCAACAAAATGTAAAAACTGGCATATAGTTTGACGTCCGAACTTAAACCACCAGTTGAAACAGAGACTCAGCATGGCCGTATCGTGTTATTAAGTCATCTTAAACCGGTCACGTGACTTGGAGGCGCTGGTGTCTCCATCCACCCCAGTGGGTTAATAACACTCACCTTCACCCACGCCACCACAGTAGATCTACCCCTGCTAAATTAACTTTAAATCCAATGATCACCAGGGCATATTAACTGCATACACTGAGTGACCAGGTTAAATCTAGTTTCAAAAAACAAACAAACAGGTTTGTAAAAGCTTCAGGAGCAAAACAGAAACGTTCCATTCAAAAAGATTTCACATCCAGACTAAATTATTCGTCTTTGAGTGTTAATGACAGCACCGATTTATGTTAACCATAAGGTGGTTTTTGGAAAAGTGTAACTGGATATTGCTTTGGAATACAGAACGTGACTGTAAGCTGGGGTAAAGCAGACTACAGAGTACACACATACTTTATGAGGAATCGTTAGCTACTAAAATGAATTACAGCATCTTTCAAACTCATTTTTTCATATTATGTAATCTACTGTCAGTGTTGTTCGATCGTTCTGTATTTGCTGAATCCAAATATGTGGAATAATAACTTCTATACTGAAGTGTTTCAGAAATACACAGAATCAGTCGTAAGATTAAACCAGTTGCTTAATAGTGTGTAGAAAGCCTCGATCTTTGGGTGACACCGTGGTGCAGTGTTTGCAGGTTGATTGGCGATTCTAAACTGGATGCTGGTGTGAATGACGATCTGTCTGTGCCGGCCCTTTGACCTGTCCTGTTGTACACTACTTTTGCCCCATGACGGTTGGGATAGGCTCGAGCAACCTGCATTCCCTACCCATCCGGGCATGTGTAGGGAACAGCTGTGGCATCAGGACATCTGTTAGTCGATCCTTTAGGTATGGATGGTTTAATCGTGTGGCCTCATTGAATCAGGCTTGCTGTGGACATTCAGGGGAAGTGCTCCGTCTACAGCAGTGTTTAAGTAAGTGGCACATGTCACAGTGAAGTCCACATGAATGCTTAAATTAAAGGTTTCCCGTAGCTCAGGAAGTAGAGCCGGTCATCTACTAATTGGCAGGTTGGTGGCTCAATCCCCGTGTGCTTGCCAAAGTCTGCATGCCAAATATCCTTGTCCAAGACACTAACCCTAAGTTGCTCTCCGACGGATGCATCAGAGTATGAATGTGTGAGAAGCACTTAGAGGATAGAAAAAAAAAAGGACTTGTGTGAATGGGTGAATGAGGCAAGTTGTGTAAAGTGCTTTGAGTGCTCTGAGTAGAAAAGCGCTATATAAGAACCATTTACACTGTAACAAGAAGATGAATTCACCTAGGGTTGGTTTCAGTGCCATGGCTGATAGTGTACTGTACATCACAACAGAAGCTATGACTGAAAAAGTAACTGTTAAAACCAGTCTTAGAAAAACAAGGTGATTGGACTTTAAGTTTGTGAAGACGTTTCACCTCTCATTCAAGAGACTTCAAATTTAAAAATTCCAGTCACCTTCTTTTTCAAGCTCTCCAGACTACCATGACCTTTAAAGACTACTGTAGTATCTCTGATTCCTTTCTGGTCTGGGTACTAGTTCTTTTTTTCATTGATTCCATAAACAAAATGCTTCATTTTGGATTCAGATTTTCCTTAAATGATGAAAAGTTGTGTTTATGAACAGTTACCACGAGTGGACGAGTCAGACATTTATTATCAAACAAACGTCTATTTTTGGTGGCTTGAAACATCTACTTTACCTTTACGGTTCATTCCCATCTGAAGGCACTTGAGCAGGCGGCAGTACTGGCAGCGGTTGCGCTGCTTGCGTGACATCTCGCAGTTTTTGTCGCGGCTGCAGCGGTACACACGCTTGTTGCAGATGCTGCGCTTGAAGAAGCCCTTGCAGCCCTCGCAGGAGATGATGCCATAGTGCAGGCCTGTGGCGCGATCTCCACAGATAAGGCAAGTACGCTGGTCAGTTGGATCATCTGCAGATGGAAAGAGAGTGGGCACAGGAGAGGATTTAGAACCACTTCCATCAGCGTCTTTACTATAATTCATCTAAAGCTTAAAAAAAGGTAGTGGGAGCAAAAACCTTGCTGAAGGCACACATTTTTAATTGAAATCACGAGAGCGGTTGGGGCTTAAGTGCTAGCCAGGCACTGGATAATCCAAAGGATTCTTAATCTCCAACTCTCGTTTTGTGAAAGTGGAGGTATAACAGGCAGTACGATGGAGAGCTGAGAAATGTTTGCAGGTCTGAATGAGCTAAAAGGACACAGCTGATTTTTTTTACAGCATCTCCTTTCTCTCCTCTTCCCCACAGCTGTATCTGAGAAAGACGCCTCTTTCTTAGAAGACACCTGATGCTAAAATAACACACTTCACAAAACTTGCTTCAGGTAACAATATGTGACAATATTATTCTACCCAGCACCTGTTGTATCCTTTTATCCCCAACAGCGTTAGCACAGATGTTCCACACAGGCGCCCCCTCAATCATTAACCTTCATTCTGTTTCCTTCAAGAGCACACAGTTTGGGCTCATTGCTTCAAACAATGAAAAGTTATTAGGAGGGGAGTAAGGGACGGTGGTAATTTGGAACACATGTGGGGAATGGGCTCACACGTATTTGATATGCTGAATAAAATGATGTAAAATAGAAGTTAAAATGATACCAATGTGTGTTTGTAAGCCTGGTGCGGCAGCTTGCTGACCATGAGAGACAGTAAGAAGGGAAACAGGTTGCACGGTGATTCGAGAAGACGTGCAGAAGCAAAGGAGAAATATAGCATGAAGGAGTGGAAGAGGATCAAAGAGAGCCGGATCCAACAGAGGACCATCCTTGTGAAGCTACACTTTGTTAATCACAGAGCTACTCTCAAACTGGAAAGACAGCAATTTGAGGAAGCTGCTGAAAATCTTTTCTTAATCCTCCATCTACCTCCAGGCCACATAATGCACATAATGAAACTCACCGAGGAAGCTGAGAATTAAGTTACAGCGCGTGTACTCGGCTGTTCACAGAGTTAAGCCTCATCACGCACACACACACACACCAGAAAGCAGTTCTCCACCCCTCCTCTATGAAGGACCAGGAGAGCCACGCACATCGAAATATGTGTCATTTTGTGACTTACTGATGAATTGTGCGACAAATACAAATGGCTTTTTTTTGTATTTTGACAATAACGTTATTCATTATTTGAAACATTTTCCACAGAACTGAGAATTAAAAAACTGATTTTGACAATTTTTAAAAAAAAATGCAATAAAAAAGAGAAACAAGTAAACTGATTTATAAAATGAATTAGGAATACATATTACTAATTTAATGTAATAATTTATAAATTTTTAAACATATTCTTATCCAGGGTTTACTGCCTACCTTTTTTATATTTAAGGCTGATTAAAATAATAGCTGTCAGTTCGTCCCTTGTATTAACTGCCACGTCTCAAGGCTAACACTATAGATGACAGTATTAATTTAACTTCATTTCTAACTTAACAAGCACACATTTATTCTGCACTGAAAATAGACGAGCATCAAGGACCATGTGTGAAGTTTTGTTTGATGTACGTCAGGCCTCTTGAACAGGATGTTGAACATTCACTGCACCTACAGTAGCTACACCTGGTAAAAATCCAGATAATCAACCTATTTTTCATAACATACACAATGACAAGGAAAAAATGAATTTGATTTCTTATTCATTTATTTTTCTCTTTGATCTTTGGGATTAATTGGATCTGACAAGTATAAAAATTTAGCATCAACTTTGAACAGAAAGTCATTTTGAAAAAGTTCTCATTGTCACTGACACGTTGTGCCGTGAAGTTAGAAATGGTCACCTTCTTATACCCTTTCTGACAGACAGATCAAACTTTTTTCTTCAAAAAATGCAAACTGTCTTACTCTAAGTTGGTTCTGTTTCAGTATATTGCACAATTCTATTTATCAATTCTGCAGGACGGAGGATGAAAACTCCCAGAGCCGTCGGCCATAGGTGTCTGAAATTGGGTTATTTATTATTTTGTCTGTATCCATATCTCACTCTGTTCAACTACAGGTGTAGGAAGAGATTTCTGGCTGATGTTAATGAGAGGGTGTTGCTGTCTCTCTGAAATTGCTGCACTTACATTTGCCTCCTTATCAAGATAAATCTGAATTTGCTTTCAAAATGAACACTGCTTGCTAGTTAGTAACACTGGGAGATAGTTTCACAAGCTAACACGAGCCTAAAAGAGTAGACCTACATTAACATGCAGTGATGCTACCATTCAAATAGTAAACAGTTGCAGGGTTAGGCCTCCACTTCTCCACTGCAGTGTTGTTTAGTGTCTGTGCTGGGCATTTACAGTCTGAATACAGAGATTTTGAAAATATCATCTTCAATTCTGACTTTGCAAATATTTTCTAAAGGAGGTTTTTATCTTGCCCAAGGATATTTGGCACGTACACTGGAGCAGACAGGGATCGAACCACCAACCTTCTGATTAGTAGGTCACCTCTGTCACCTGAGCCATGGTCCTCGCCCAGAAAAAGGTTTGATACCCAATCTGGGTCATGGACGAGTTCCTGCCCCAAGTTGAGGAGTTTAAGTATCTCGGGGTCTTGTTCACAAGGGAGGGGAGAGAGGACCGGGAGATGGACAGACGGAGTAGCTCTGCAGCCTCAGTGATGTGGACGCTGTACCGGTCCGTCGTGATGAAGAGAGAGCAGAGCGTAAAAGCTAAAACTTTACTAGTTGATCTATGTCCCCACCCTCACCTATCATGACCTTTGGGTAGTGACCAAAACAATGATATTGAAGATAAAAGTGGCGGAAGCTTTCTCGGAAGGGTGGCTGGCCTTTCCCTTAGAGATAGGGTGAGGAGTTTAGCCTTCCGGGAGGGGTTGAGAGTAGAGTCGTTGCTCCTCCAGATCTAAAGGAGCCAACTGAGTTGACCTGACAAGGATGCGTCCTGGGCTCCCAGGTGAGGCGCTCTGGGCATGTCCCACTGAGAGGAGGCCCCGGGACAGACCCAGGACACGCTGGAGAGATTATCTCTCTCACCTGGCCTGGGAATGCATTTGTGTTCCCCAGGACAAGCTGGAGGAGGTGGTTAGGGAGAGGGAGGTCTGGGCTTCTCTGCTTAGGCTGCTGTCCCCACAACCACGCTCCGGATAAGCGGAAGAAAATGAATGGTTGGATTATATTGGAAGATTATTTGGGCCGAAATGTTGTGACTCAATAAAACAGTGAAAACAGATTTTAATTCATTTGAATTTATTTAAAAAAAAAAAAAAGTCTTGGTCCGATGCACTTGTCATGGTTGTGCAGAGATTTTAAAACAGTTGTCTGATATTCAATAAGACTTTAAATTAGCGACTGAAACTATAAACTTATCAGGAAAAATGTTAACTAATATCATCCATTAAATGGGTCCAGGGCCATTTTGTCATAGACTTCCATATAACACCAGTCCTATTAACAAAGACGGCACTCCCTGCTAGCCACCGGAAAATATGCAGGTTTAAGGTATTGTCTCAGTTGTGATACAACCTGATATACAGGACTCACTTCTTTTTTTTTCGTTTAAAAAAATAAAATCAATAAAATAAGTTGAAAAACGTTGAGTTTTCCTGTCTGTTGGGGTAACAGTTTAAGCATTCGGGAATTCCTATTTTAGGGTCTTCTTTTTTTGTTATGTTTATTTTATTTCACCCAGCAGTTGTGAAACACTTTGTGTTTTGGTTGTCTGTTATTGGCCAGCAACAAGAAATCTTGTATTATCAAGTCCACTCACATCCCACCTTTCTGTGGTGACCACTGGCTGTGATATGCTAATGACAAAGGGCTACGGCCATTACAAACAAGAAAGAAGGAGGCTGCTGTTCGGTAGGTTAACGCTGCCTGCTGAGCTTGAAGATTAACTTGTAGATCTTATTAATGTAAGACTCGTGTCTAATGCAAATAACTAATGTCTAATGCACTGCACACAGGTGGGATTCTGTGGTGGGAAAGCCAATAATGGTGACAGACATGTTTCCTGAGACTAACTGCGTGAAGGCTTCTAGTGCTTGTTGAAGTACCTTTATATGTACTGTACGTGCCATCTGGGCCCTTCTTCTGAATACTTCTAACTATAAAATAGTGCAGTTATGTGCAGTTAAAGTCTCGGTATTTCTCAGAAACTGCCAAACATTCGTAGATAAACAATCAAACCCTCCCAACATTCAAAAACGTGATTTATCAATTTAATGTTTTTTTGTTTTTAGACCCAACTAAAGTCATGTAGGCATTTTTAAAATGAAACTATTATTGTTATACACTGCCTCGAACACAGTTTCACAGACATACAGTCTTTTAAATAAACAGTTTTTGCCAGAATCAACCCGTATTTAAGCAAAAGAATCAACTGACTTTGGAATTATGACAAAATTAGTTGGCACTGATTTAATAAAGTGTACTACTTTATCCTGTGAAGATGAACCTGGTGAGTCTTAACATTAAACCCACCTATGCACTTGACAAACATCATACATTCACACACTGAAGAACATGACTTTTGAACCTGTTGTGTGTGTGTGTGTGTGTGTGTGTGTGTGTGTGTGTGTGTGTCTAAATCACCAGAAGAGTCCAACACACACACACATACCCACACACAGTGAGGTGTTGCTGTTTACCTCATGGGACATGACTTGAGGAAACCTGATATTGTGGCTGTTGTAAATGGTTGACCCAGTCATGCCTTCCTGATTAGGAGGCAGTGTTTTGACAATAAACAGGCCACAGTAACATAATCTTTATTATTCAAATGAGTGGGATTAAACTTTTGTGCGTGTATCATTTGAAGGGGCAGCTCATCAGAAAGAGATATGTGACTGAGGTGAGAGCTAAGCCTCCCAGAGAGAGGGGAGGGGCCTGGATAAGCAGGCTGCCGGATTCATGTACTAAAAGTAATTAGAAGGAGGTAGAGGGGGTGGGGGGTATGTGGCATAAAGCCTCCCCCAGAATGGTGAATAGAGGACTTCTAAAGCCCAGAGACAGATTACCATTTAAATGGTGTGAGGTTTAAGTTTGCTGCCTGCTGAAGACTGCAGGGGCAGCTATACTGTAGCGAGACAATGGGCCGTCACACGGTGAGCCCGTTCTGGGATTAGAATTTAACTATTCTGGTGATTAACTCTATACGGTACACAGGTTAAGTCGACTCTGAGAGAAAGCACCACCAGTTAGAGGAACATCTCCTGGCACTGCCTCGTTTTATCATTTCTTAAGAGCAACCAATGTAAGTGAAACATTTTATGGACATGATTAATGCAATTCTAATATTTTATTAGATCCAGTTTTTAAGGTTATGTTCTTGAGTATAACACAATAAAATCATCTGCTAATCTTCATCATTGTTTTTCCTAATATTACCTATTCAGATTCCAGAGATTTGACCTTTAAAACTTTATTTTGATCATTTTTACATTTCCAAGCCATTAAAAATCAAAAATGTTCAAACGCACTCTGGAACTAGTTTCTCTTGCACAGCTGTTGCTGCACACATAATTTTCTTTCATACACAGAGTTTAAAGCAGGATACTTTGCACAGCTGTCCTTCCTTGCAGGTAGCACAAAGCAGGAAGTGGTGCGCTTCACACACGTATGTACAAACAAAAACACTCCCTGTGGTTTAGACCAAGCAGGAGGCAGCACATGACACCCACATGATGCCCACTCACAACAGCACTCAGTGTACTTAAATACGACAAACTAAAGATCATTTTGCCCGCTGGTACAATCCAAAATGTACACACGCCCTTCCCAGGGCTTTACACTTCTGTACTGGTTTCTGTGAGACTCAGAAACTGATAGAATTGTAGAGATGATTTAATAATAATACTCACAATCTGGAGCATACATTTTGACTGTTTTGTTTGTTTGTTTGTTTGCTTTTACTACTATAGTTTTGCCATACTTTTAGTTGCTTTTGCAGACTAACACCAAGTTCCCTCTGGAATGCTGATTGGTTGAAAAGTTTGAAATTTGAAATGGAAAGCTATGATATGATAATAACTAAGCTCAAAGATAAAGAGGAAGAAACAACCAAGAAACATAAACACTGGCCTGGACAAACAATAAGAGCAGCCTACATTTGCAGTTCTTCATCCTGTTTTAGGCAGTGCCCTAAAGTGCAAAGCTTTACATGAAAAGTCTTACAATTCAGATTCATAACAGACATGATGACTTTTCAATGAGAGTCAACATATTAAAGTATTAACAAATAAGTGCCAATGAACCTGAATGAACTGCACAATGTTCATACTTCAGACGTAATCTTTTCCTAACAAAGCTCCCATGAATCAAATGACTACTACTACTAATGCTCCTATTAAATGTAGCTGCTCTGTTAGTTTCATTAACTCTCTCTTTTGTGGAAGGACAAGCACAGTGACTGGTTGAGCTGTTGAGCGTTACCAGATGGAGCACTGGTTTATAAAGAGGTTAATTTAAAGCACAGTCAGGCACAAATTGGCTGTTACGTAAGTAGATGTTCAAGAGTCATGCACCAAATATACATGTGCTGTGACAAAGGACAGATCTTTTCACTTTAGTTCCATGTTGTCAGCAGCAGTGCACCTGTTGCAAGGTGACAAGCTAACATAATATGAAGGACACTAAGAGCAATAGGTAAACAGCTCTCAGATGACTTTAGGACATGCTCTCCCCGTCAGCTTCTCCTTACTCTTAATCTCATCGAGTCTTACTCACTGATATTTGCCAAGTTCTTACCATGTGCAAAAAAAATCAAGTGCATACATCAAATGAACACTGGATTCATTAAACGTGCATACCAGCCTTTTTGTTTGTACCACCACGACTATGTTAGCAGATTAGAATCTAAACAAAGGGCTTTACATTTTTCAATGTAAAGCCCTTTTTCAATTCAATTCAATTCAATGTTATTTATATAGTGCCAAATCACAACAACAGTCGCCTCAAGGTGTTTTATATTGTAAGGTAGACCCTACAATAATACATACAGAGAAAAACCCAACAATCAAATGACCCCCTATGAGCAAGCACTTTGGCGACAGTGGGAAGGAAAAACTCCCTTTTAACAGGAAGAAACCTCCGGCAGAACCAGGCTCAGGGAGGGGCGGGGCCGTCTGCTGTGACCGGTTGGGGTGAGAGAAGGAAGACAGGATAAAGACATGCTGTGGAAGAGAGACAGAGATTAATAACAGGTATGATTCAATGCAGAGAGTTGATAGATAGAGTTGGGTGTCATCTGCATAGCAGTGAAAATGTATACTATGTCTTCTAATGATACTGCCTAGGGGAAGCATGTATAATGTAAACAGAATTGGTCCTAGCACTGAACCCTGTGGAACACCATAATTGACCATAGTGTGTGAAGAGGACTCTCCATTTACATGCACAAAATGGAGTCTATTAGATAGATATGATACAAACCACTGCAGCGCAGTACCTGTAATACCTACAGCGTGCTCTAATAGAATATTATGGTCAACAGTATCAAACGCTGCACTGAGGTCTAGCAGGACAAGCACAGAGATGAGTCCACTGTCAGAGGCCATAAGAAGATCATTTGTAACCT
>VUQG01019644.1:8695-30549 GCA_015106755.1 Etia nguti | reverse complement strand
AGTGCTTGAGGTTGGTGAATCCTCCTGTGGGATTAGATAAAGGCTAATTGGGGCTAACAAGGGCTAGACACTCATATGTTTTCTTTGTTTTTCCTCTCTCTCTTCCTCACCACAGTCAACCTGTTAGACTCAAAAGCAAGCCAAGGGGAGTTAGGATGGATTTCCTACCCATCGCATGGGGTGAGTATCTTCCATCTCTATATTTACCCACATCATGCCTGAATATGTTTGCATTTAGGAGACAGATCCAATAACATGAATTGAATGTCAGCTTCAACCATGAAATCAGCTTTTTCAGATTTTTGTGGCTCTCACTATGCCATGTTGAAACAATCATCCAATGAAGATTAACCCACTTTTTTAGCCATTTTGTTCATTTTTTTATCTAGCAGGTTAAAGGATTCAGAACTTGCCATACGATCATACTGCTTGTATATGTGTTTGTGTTTTTGAATATATGTATGTATAAATAAAGATTAAACATAAAAAAGCATACATTTTGGACTTTGGGTCCAAAAACATCTACATAAGAATTCCAGATTTACTTCCAGCCTCCCATTAACATCTCAGATAGTGTTTAACAGGAAATCCCATTGTCAAAAGTTGACTTGTTGCACAGTGTGATATTGCCATGTTAGTTTTGTTCCTACAGTGTCTTAAATAATGGTGTTAAATGGCCATCATCCAATAGACACACCGTTCTCATGTCATACTTTTGCTACCTTTTTTCCAGAAATAATTTATAACATTGGTTAACTTTCCAAAGGGGTTTATATTAACCCAAATCATGTTTTTTGTTTCCTTAACCTCAAGTAGTTTTGGTGATTAAACCAAACAAATTACATCCCAGTCATGCAGGCCTAAACACTGGTCAGTGACCCCATGATAACTAGCGGTCACTTGGAAAAAATGTGCATTCCCTGACTGACTGGCGAATGGTCGTGAGATGTTGCTTTCTGTTGTTATGTGAAATTGGTCATGAACAGTGATGCACTGAAAAGGTTCTTGTGAATGCTTTGATCGCTACCACATTGGTGCTGGATGCCAGTAGTTTCTTTGTAAGATAGTGAGTTGTCTGCAAAAATGCACCAATTGCTTGTTGAGAGGTTATGAAATTGTGAACGGTGCAACTTAATCGGAAATGGAGGTGGTGTTCTCTGTTTCCAGTTTGTGTTGCACTTTTTTTTATGTTTCACTATCACAAGAAATCAAGTTCAAGAATCAAGTTTCATTGCAAACTATGGGCAGCTGTGTCAGTCTGCTAGTCACTAAAGCAATCGCAAGGAACCCTTTTTGCGACCGATTTCAACTAGGATCAGTCAGCAACTGCTTGCCATCCGGTCGGGGAATATATATTTATCCCTAGTGACCTGGAGGTTGACAAAGGGATCACGTATCAACCTCTAGGGCTGTGTTACTGAAGCCTACAAAAGTATTGTGTAAAATTAACAGAATGTGACTGAAAACAGAAGTAAAAACACTAACTTTATCTACAAATATTAACTCAACTTTGACCTACATAAACACATCTAGTGATAGTCCTGTGTTTAATCTGTTCATCTACCAATATGTCAACTCTCTATGTATTTTCTTCTATTGATAATACTTCTTCCACCACAGGGCTAATGGTGCTAGTGTTTTATGGCCTTATTCTCAGAGTAGCACAGCTAGGACATCACAGCACTGTGATAGGTCGGTTCAATCAGTCGCCATGGACCAACAGTAATTTATAGTGGTATAAACAACACCCACCCACATGGCAATATCAAGTAAACCTTTGATTTGCTAATCCATAATATGCAACACTTCATTTTGCCTGTCTTCCATTATGTTACAGAAACTACTGTAAACTTTTATCAAGCATTTTTCCAAGTTTGTTTTATCCATTAATGCAATTGAAATTAACATGAGCACAAAGAGGAATTGCGTTAATATTGTTTTTAGCATAGTATTATTTCATTGAATGTAAAAAGTTCATATATCAGTCTTCTTCTAAAATAGTCCAATGGGCTCTCGTTCAGTGTTTATTTCTCCAACTAGTTAGACTTCTGTGCCTCTGAGCAAGCCCACTGTCTCTCACACACACACACTCATTCACACATGTACACACACACACAGACACACAGACACACACACACTTCCTTCTTTCTCCTTTATTAAGTGTTAGAATTACTCCTTGGCAGTGGCTTAAGGTAATCCAGTCATTTGTTCCATTGAGCTGCCAAACCTTGTTTCTCTCGGCCATATACAGAGCTGGCACCAACAGAGCACTCGGTTTTTTCATGAGGTTCAACCACAATGAAAAAATTACCCAAAGGAAAAACTTCAGGTCCTTAAAATGCATTTAGTCGAAAGACAATTGCAACCTACACAACAACTGCATGACCAGCTGACAGGCCAGATTGATGTTGTTTTGATAGAAATTATTCACATGTGAACAACTAGGGAAATACACATTGATACGGCTATTTGATCCAGCACTGGACACCAGAATTTTTGATAGAGGTTAGGCAATTTGTGCAACCATGTCTGTTGTACTTCAAGCTTTTAGCTTTGACCAAGTTCAGATGAAGAGCATGTGGTTATATAATTCATAAAAATGCTGCAGGAATGTGAGTCAATGTCATTGTTAAATGAGAATAACTCCAGAGAGATAGAGAAGGGAATGGGGGGAGGATCAAAAAGAAGGAGACTGATAGAGGCAAAAGGGATGAAGAAAGAGGGATGGGGAGAGGGAGACGGAAGCAGGGAGAGGAAAGGACAGGAAGGAATGAGGGAGAGAGAGTCACACACAGAGAGATATTGCTGATGATCAAGTCCTCAAGGTGAATCATCTGTAATTACTCACGTCATCCACTGACTGCGCTCCGATAAGCAGAGTGCCCTGAGAGACTCCTGCTCACAAATGATTTCTCATAATGTGGCAGTGGCACTGAGCCCTCACTCCCTCCCCTTTCTCACGCACACACACATACACAGACAAACACTCATTCACATTGATGGAGAGGCCGTGGCTATTGGCCTACCGAGACACAACGTGCTCCGGTCAGAACAAATTAAGAGCTTAGCCTCCCCAGGATGTTCACTCCAGAGCCACCGACTGGACTGATGAGTGCATAAGTGTGTGTGTGTGTGTGTGTGTGTGTGTCTGTGTGCGTGTGATCCAGATATACAGTTATCTGTCTTGGAAGCTGGCTGATTGCTTAGCAGTGTCCAGGGGGCTTAGCCCATCACTAAAGAGTGTTAAAGATTACATTCTTGCATGCTTTGAAAGCATTCTTCAGCAACAAACCAACGCCCTAGACACTGACTGTGCATACAAAATAGAATTAATGGATAATTACAAAGTAAAGTCCATTCTTCATAAGAAGGGAGAATACAATGTTATTTCTGGTTGTACTTGGAACTAGGATTGATTGTTTTTCAAATAAATAAAGTCGCTGCAGCATTTAGACCCAAAATGTTTGCTACAAGTTACAGCTTAACTCTAGTTTGATTTTTTCTTCTGATTAAATACCAAGTTTGTGTCAGTTATTTGCTACATGTTACATTTTTCGTTATCAATGTGATATGAAACTAATCAGCAAAAAAAAAAAAAATTTAAAAAACTATTTATACAGTAAAACTGTTGCCTTGTAATTGTTTTTACATGGGTTCAACAGTCTACATTAGTGTGTCAGACTTTAGTAAAAGCGCAGTAACATTTGTATTGTTGATGATAAAGAAGCTTGACATCTGTAGAATAAAAAGCCAGTGCTCACAGTATGTGAACTTTGCTTATAGTGTCTGGACACGCACAAAAATTGAACCAAAACACATTCACACCTCACATTCCAATTCTCAGGTCTGGAATGAGAGGGTGGGGTGACAGGCAAATAATAGCAGGGCTGATTATGCTTTGGGATCAGGCCCACCAGTCAGCCTACTCTTTCTCTCTCTCTATCTATCTTCTTTCGTTTTTGACAACTGCTGTTTCAGCTTCTTTAATCATCCAAGTGCTTAAAAGCCCCCGTGAACTGCGTCTACTTTATGTGCAAAATCAGCCTGACCAGATAAACTGCTTTAAAGAGAGAAAGAGAGTGAACCTATCCTTAAACAAGGATTAGTTTGGTAAAGCAAGAGACCAGAGGTGAGGAGGAAGGGGGAGGGTAAAATGAGTTATTGTTACTTTCGTGTTACTGAGATAAGTTGGCACAAATCCTGAGGAGTTTATGTTATTACATCCTATTAAAAGTTGTATGCATTATACTCATTTGTAAAATAAGCACAGTCAAATTTTGTACTAAAGCTCCCTAAACTATGAAAATCTTAGACCTCAGTGTTACGAAGAAGAATTATTAACAAGTAAACATATATTTTAGCAGTGCAGTGAACGTCACGACATTTTTGAGACAAGCGTGTCTTAAAAAATGAAAAAAGTAAAGAAAAAGAACATTAAGAACTTTGAGAATTACACTACTTGCATTTTTCTTTCTTAAGTACTGTTTAAATATAAATGAACAGCATTTGCGATTCCAGCATCCCCAAACAATTGGCATCAGCTAGTCCGCCCTTGAACAAAACACAAACAATGATTAGTCAGGCAAAGCTCAGGGTTGCACATAAACAAGAGATGGGATGAATACAAGGAGGGATAACGTAAACATTCAGGTTTTCCTTTGGCCAGAGAGACTGATGAAATATCCTCTATTTGATGTGTTGCAGTCGTTGAGCCTGTAACCCCAAAGACCTCTGTGCTCTAAGCTGCTGGCCCAGCATTTGTTGTAGACACTCCGGCTTTTAGGATCACCCTCTCCAGCTGTAGAGATTTAACAGAACGTTGTAATTATACAGTGTATTGACTTTGCTTATGTTTTCTTTTTCCCTTCAGTAATCCGATATCCCAAAATCACAAATACCCAATTTTGGTAGATGAGTAAATAAAGAGCTTATTTTAAAAGTAAAAATCAAAATGTGAACCATTCTGGTTTTGATTTTAACACCAAGTAAGTGTTTTTCTCTCCCAAATTAAAATTAAATAATTATCAAAATTTTAAATAAAAAATATATTTCACATAACTTGATTAAACTAAACTATTAAACTGCACTATGTTTTGAATGATCTATACAATAAAATAATGAAACATTTGTTTTGTTAAGCTCTTGTTGAGCAGGTTAGACTTGAGGTGATAAGAGCATGATTGAGCTTGTTTTCTTATACTTAACAAGACTTGCTTTTAATGTATTGCTGCCCTTTACAAGTCCATATACTGGCCCATTGACTACCATTGACCTGAGTGTCTTTGAAGTGGATAAACTGGTGTGCTGACTCTGTGACTCAGAGATGTGCCTGTTGCTGTAGGTATGTCCCGAGCAGATCAAGTTACCACACTTCATTTTACTATCCCTTTAGCTACTTCACCTACAGCACAGATCAGAGAAACCAGGGGCAAGATTACACTGAACTTTGTCCCAGCTGTGACCATCAAGGGTCAGGGTCAAAGGTCACGTGGACTGCTGTAGGGTCCTAGTGTTGTTATATATCAATTAGAGGGCAGGGGGATGGGAGTTACACCCTCAACCCCTTGGAGAGAAACAAGGGAATAGCTGCTGACTTTAGATCTTTTTTTATCCTGGCTAACATACAGCATTTCTTGTGTAGGTGGAAGAGCTTTCATGTATTGCAGTGAGTGAGAAATAGCAATATTAGTGGAAATGTTGGGTCTAGGAAAAATGTAAGTAAATAATCTCAAGTTCTGCTTATTCATCCAAGATTGGAGTCTTGAACTCTGATCATCTGTCTCTGGTTTGCAACCTCCTTCTGGTCACTGTTGAAACTCATGGGTACTGTGGTACACCTCCACTGAACCACACAGAATGTAACAATCAACTAAATATGGATAATGATGTTAACATATTCTCTATTTCTTCTTATTTCTTTTTACTTCGGGTCTAAAGGACAGAGAGTCGTAACTGAGAAACAAAGTGAAGTGATTCAAGGTTAGACAAGTTAACTCTTATGATGTAATGATTAGGGACAATGATGGGGAGACAGTTTCATCCCTCTCATTTATTTTGGCAGAAACTTGCTGAAGCTGAGTCATATTCTCATATAGTCTACTTAATGCACACATGCGCAGGCACATACAGACATATACTGGATTCGATTTGAAACCCTTTCTGTGTTTGTGTTTGGCAAGCTTCTCAATAAGACAGCTTACAGACTGCCATCAGTCATAGTTGCTTTAGATTAAGCCCAGTTTGGAGCATACTGGTCGAGTATAAAAAGGAATGACACAAAGCCAGTAGCTCACACTGAGATCTGCACTATTGAGACTAAACAGGATTCACTCAAAGGCTGTCTCACTCCAAACTCATTACACAAAGAACTGATGGTTGAACAGGGTTGTCTGTTACCTCATTGTAAAGTACAGTATGTAGTACCCGTATCTGAAGGGGTACTCTATGACCCTAACTTTAAGAAGAAGTGTAGTGTCTCACTAGACTTGTCACCTTTTAAAAATAAAGGAAAATGGAGGAAAAAGCTGTTTGCAGAATGGTTGAAGTTCATAAACTGCTATATTTCATTCCTGTTACGTTCAATTTTATTTATATTAATGCCAAACCACAACAATAGTCACCCCAAGGGACTTTATATTGTAGGGTAAAGACCCTCCATTAATAGAAAGGAAAATCCAACAATCAGACGACCCCGTATGAGCAAGAACTTGACGACAGTGGAAAGGCAAAACTCCCTTTTAACAGGAACAAATCTCTGGCAAAACCAGACTCAGGGAGGGATAGCCATCTGCTGCGACCTGTTAGGGGTGACGGGAGGGAGACAGAGGACACAAAAGACACAATGTGGAAGAAATCCAGAGATTAATAGTAACCAATCTGGTATATTAAGTGGTGATAAAGTGAAAATAGGTGAGTGAAGAACAAATACTCGGCCTATTGGAGCATAGCTAAGGGCATTCAGGGTCACCTGATACAGCTCGAACAATAACCTTTATTTACAGTATGATCTTTTGTTAATCCTAAAAATGTATTTAAGGTATAAAAATTGAATAAACAGCAACTGAAAAAATGTTGATGTTTTACATGACAAAACTGTACCTTTTCATCCAATTATTGGAAAATAACTGTTCTTCCACTGTAATATTGAATGATATATGCTATATCATGGGAATGATATGCCACAATGTACTCATATGCAGTATGGTTCTATCCACAGCTTTAATCTTTTTTTGTTGTTGTTCTTAGCACCTTCATTGGCACAAGTCACTCAATTTCATGTATTTTTAGACAGAATGCAAACATCTTCTCTTTAAAGCAGGTTGCCACAAAAAAAAGTTAAATTACTGGTTGAACTCTCCTGGCAGAAAAACATTGCTTTAACCGTGACAAAAAGCACACATCTATATAAAGCACAAGCATAACAGGATATATTATTATTATTATTATGTTCACGAAGTCTATTATCTTGTAAAATTTAATGTCAGCAAAATCATTAATCAAAGTGGCAGTCCTTGCCTTCACTTTACTTTTTGTTATGTCAAAGTCTGTCAACATAGCTTTTTGCATGTCATCACATCATTTTTATGCTTCTGTTTAAAGTCGTGCTCTTACACCTTTGAGTAAAGCAAGGTGAAATGTTAAGTTTAGCTTTACCTCTCTATATTTAGTCCCACTCACTCCTGCAGACATTTCCCTGTTATTGTTAGACCTCCAAAGAGCTAGGACTACTGGCTGATGAATGACGTGATACCAAAGACAGCATGATGGGGGAGACTAAACACCAAAGGAGTATCGGCCCTCAGTTTTCATTTCACTTTATCTCCTGCTTTCTTCTTTTTCCTTTTTTTTTTAGCACTTTCCTTTATTTCCTCTTGTTTTCTCTCCCTGTCCTCCTCATTCTCTCGCTCTCTCAGGGGTGTTTCATTAACTTTGCCATGAGATGAAAAGTGAGTGGCTATCCCTCAGCCTGAGAGGCTCTTGAACATCAGACATTCATACATATGCTTTACACCCGCACACCCCCACACACAGGCAGACAAAAACATGTAACAGAGAACCAACTCCTTCTTAGCTCGTCATTAATTTCTGAGTTCAACTGAAGGCACCTGCTGTGTTTGCCTGCTATGAGACTTTAAACACTTCACATGAGCTTTATGTGAGTGCGTGTGTGGGTTTATGTTTCCATTAATGCTTGTGTGTGAAAGGAGCAATAATTTAGGTTCCAGTTACCACGAAATTCTTTCTCTGTATATCTCTCCGTCTCTGAAGAAAGTGCTGCTCATTTAGGCACACATGCATTCTGGATTTCACCATGAGAAAATATACACAAAAGCATCCATTTACGCATTTACGCCCATTTGTTCTAATGACTGCCATTTCAGCCACTACGAGCCCACTATTTCAGGTGTTTGTCCATTCATCATCACTCCGATTCAGCGTTGATTTGCCGGGACAGCAAAGCCAAAGCACATGATCAATGAGTCTACCCGTTGTGTTGAATTCAAAAGGAATGACCCCACTTTCTTTTTCTCCTCTCCTCTCTCTTTGCTTTCTCCCAGTGGAGGGAAAATGTAAGATAGACACAAACGTTCCTGGTATACACTCTCATCTGTCTATACGTCGTAGCTCCTTTTGTTTCATAGTGGATTCAGCACGTTTCCTTTAGTAGAAGTAGTACTGTGATGCAAATAACCAAGACTGCAGCTTGAAAGTCCTCACTTTTAGAGAAAAACATTTTAGTATAAGGGTGGAAAAAAGAAACACTATGAGATTTTGTTAATATTTAACATTAATTAAGCTGCCTCACACAAATTTAAAAAAGATTGAAGATTACATTTTCTAGTTTTTTTTCTTGACGATATTTTCACAGCCTTCTAATGTAGAAAATTTGGCTAAGCCAGCAAGTTTGCTTTTAATTAATTTCAACAATTTACAAGAGATCTGGTAGTGTGATTTTTCACCCTTAAGTGTTTATTAGATGCTTAGTATTCAGCAAGAATGTTTCTGGATCTAAATAATTCATCCCTAAATGCTTACAGGGTGGAGATAACTTTATTTTTTCTCTGCTGTCTTCCCCTCCTTTCCTCTTATTCCTCCTTCTTTGACTGCAAATTCTCACTTTCCTAATTTTTTTCTGTCTTTAACTCACCCCATTCCCTTTGCTCCCTTTGCTTCTCTTTTGACCCCAAACTTCCCAAACTTTCATTTTTTTAATCTAATATATTTTCACTTGATCCTTTCATGACTCGTAAAAAAAAAAAAAATTCTTTCCTATATCAATGCTTCTTCTACCTTTCCTTCCTTTGCATCCATTCCTTGTTACCTATCGCTCTCAATCTTTAAATCTACCTCCTCCCCTTTTTTCTGTATTTGGTCTCTCTTGTCTATTACTCTTCCTTGTCTTCCTCTGTTTCTCCCTTCGACCTTTCCTTGTCTCTATTTTTTCCAGTGGGAGGAGATCAGTGGGGTGGATGAGCACTACACTCCCATCAGGACCTTTCAGGTCTGCAATGTGATGGACTACAGCCAGAACAACTGGCTTCGGACCAACTGGATCCCTCGGCAATCTGCTCAGAAGATCTATGTGGAGCTGAAGTTCACACTGAGGGACTGCAACTCAATCCCGTTGGTACTGGGCACCTGCAAGGAGACATTCAACCTCCTCTACCTGGAGGCAGATGATGACCAGGGCAGCCACTTCCAAGAGCATCAGTTCTCCAAGATTGATACCATTGCTGCTGATGAGAGTTTTACTCAAACTGACCTTGGAGATCGCATTCTCAAGCTCAATACTGAGGTACGCGAGGTGGGTCCCATGACCAAGAAGGGTTTCTACCTCGCGTTCCAGGACGTGGGCGCCTGTGTAGCTTTAGTTTCAGTAAGGGTTTACTTCAAGAAGTGCCCACACACTGTGAGGAATCTTGCCTCTTTCCCTGATACTGTGCCCATGGACTCCCAGTCACTGGTGGAAGTCAAAGGCTCATGTGTCAATCACTCCAAAGAGGAAGAGCCTCCTCGAATGTACTGTAGCACAGAAGGGGAGTGGCTTGTGCCTATTGGGAAGTGTCTGTGTAACCCAGGATATGAGGAGAGAAGCAGCACCTGCCAAAGTAAGACACATATTTTTTTTGTCATGCAACTATTTCTCAACAGTACTCTCACACATGCCTTGCAATGCATTGATTCTGCATGTATAAATGCATGTGTCACTTCTCTTCTACACATATCCCATTTTTGAACCTTTGGCCTAAACAAGCAGATTTTTTTTTAAGCTGTAAAAGTAAACATTGTGATATCAGGACTCTCACACTTCATATCTGTCAGTCCAGAAGGTTTAATGTCAAATACACTCTTTGTGTGCATGTGTGTATATGTTTGTGCGTGTATGCATTGTTTATGTGAGCTCTTCAAACTAACTCAAAATTCCCAGGGTGCTAGGTGATTGGTCGGTAGTTATACGTGCGTATTCCCATACATGTGAGTAGAGTGTTGTCCAAGTCCAGGGTGCAGCATATAGAGGTTCAATAGTAATTTTCTCTGTGACACATCATTAGCTATGGGAAGATTTTAACCAGAGCAGAAAAGATGGGACTGATAACACAGAAGAAAGGAGTGGGCTAGAGTGGATGGTGAATGATGGGATAGCTGCGGTGATGGTTGTGGGTGTTGGTGAAGGTAGCAATGAGTAGTCATTTGATGTGGTTTTAAAAGTATGCAAATCTGCATGCCTAAAATTGCATTTCATGTCCTGACCAACAGGACTGGTCTTCCGTACTATCGTCACACATGTTATGCAGGGGACTGTTTTTTGTTGCTGCTGGATGGCTTTTAAAGTGAACTTGTCAGAATGATTGCAGTGATACTTTGGCTGCTAGAGTTAAAGAGTTGTGCTTGGCCAGCGGGGTGACACCTTACTCTGCAACACATCTATACATGAGAGTTTAAAGTATAGTAGACAACATGTAAAATGCTTCTGATTGTTGTTGTTCCTCCTCACATCATTTTGCCTAAACAACTTTGTCAAAAGAAGTAAATTTATCCTTTTTGGGATAAAAAGGGATTAGCATAAAAAAATGAAAACAACAAAGTCTTCAATATCCGTGGTGTAATGCATCATAAACTTCCCAAACATATATATTTGGATCCGGGTTTTAAATCTTGTAGACATGTACACAGATAGGACATCATTACACCACTTTACACAAAATTAAATTTCCTGTGTTTTGCTTCTGTGGCTGCTATAACAGCTTTCATCAATTACAGTTACAGTACTTCATCGGTGTTTCCATGCAAAAAAAAAGAAGAAGTAGAAAGTGGGCCCTGGTGTGAACAATACAATGCAGATGTGTTCAGTTCATATACATATAAATGCCACTATGGATATGGTTACATTTGTACATTTTTGTTTGATCATACAAAATATAAAACTGTTCACAGTGGCAAACAAGACCAAAGTTAGCAGAAGGTTTCCATGATGTTCTGTATCTGTTCCTCTTTTCTTATTTTCTGTGAGATCTTCTCTGCTTAAGAAGCCAGACACAGCATCCATCTGAAAGCAGCCACCCCTGCACTGCGGCTGTCCCAGAATGACTTTAAAGTTAAAACGGTGTTGAAGTTTCTGAAAAGGAAATCCGTCTTTAGCGTTCTAGGTTATTATAGCGGGTCCCAAATGGTCCCTTGTTCATCAGTTCTCTCTTTTCCAGAGCCATGCCCAGTGTTAATTAAAGATCAAAGATGGTCTCCCAGGTCAAGCCCCTGCTGTCAGGGCCAGGGGGAAGTGCTTTTTTTTCTATTGCTGTGAACTCCAGGCCAACCCGTCTAACTGTACAGATAGGAGGGAAAACTTTTTCCACACTTGTCAGTATATTTATGTGAATTTACTAATTAAAAACCAACTGCATCTACGGCTGAACCCCTTTGGCCTCTGAAAACAGGTGATTAACTTCTTCAGTGTGTGTCACCTCTGATTTTAATTTTTGCACTGCATTTATTTTGGTTTTGATTTCAACTGTCATTTTTCAAATTAAAAAACAAATTTTGCATTATTTACATATCTTGCTTATTTTTCTGCTTTTTGTCCCTATATTTGAAAGAGTACAATATGTCATTTCAAGAATGGGACATTATGCAGACAAATGGCTCACCCCTGTCCCCGCTGCTCCCCCCTCCTCTCACTTCCTGCCTCTGTGAATTGTGTGAATGTTTAGATGTATTTGACAATCTCTTATTAGTTTCAGAGTGGTCTAATGGACTCTAATAAGGTCTTATGTTACCATGGAGTGGGACAGCTGCACCAACAGGCCCCCACAATCCCTGCATGCAGCCGTTGGGGGCCCCATCATGCAGCTTGCTCTCCAGGCCTTCTGTGTTAACAGATAGATGGCTGAATGGGGTTAGGTCATCCCAAACTGATTGCAAAAATAAAAAAAAAACCCAACATATTTACAGTGCTACGAACAACAAGCCTCAGCATTTTCTGGGAAAAAAAAACAGAGAAATGTGGAGAATAAATAGCACTGTATATTGTGGAGAGATACTTCAGTGATATTAATTATAGACAAAGAAAACTCTTCTGTTGGTAAACTCTTCAGAGGCACCCTGGTGTCCTGAGAAATTTCCGTTGTTATTTGACAAAAATAAACAAATATGTTATTAAGATGCTAAAAACACAGACAAACATTGAATTGATGAAACATTTATTCTTTCTGGCAGGAAAAATAAGGTGGCTTTAAAGACAAAAATGCTTGGACTAAGTATTGTTGACTTTGACAGTGAAGATTAAGCACCTTTACTGAATACTTTATGCTTTGTTTTCTTTGATAAGATGCCTTGTTGCAGCGCCTCCTCTCCTCCTTCTCTACTTTTTGAGTGTGTCTGTCTGTTTTTGATCGAGAGAGGGAGGAAGAGAAAGAGTTCGCAAGCAGTTGCTTTTGTTTACACAGACTCCAAAGTGTGTTTAAGGGCTTTAATAGAGTAGACTCTAGCATTAAACCATCATTATCTTTCTGGACTGTGTATGTGTGTATGTGCGTGTTTGTGTCCACAGTCAGCAATGTTTGTCAAAGCAAGGATGTTGTTTCAGTGGCGCCTTCAAAGGAGCACATGAATTCTGTCTGGCTTAAGCAAAGGGACACTGCAGTTATGCGAGCATGTGTATGCTGTTTTGTGCTTCTGACTCAGACTGTGTGTCAATATAAATTTTACAATATTCCGCTATATATATATCTATGGTTTGAATCCATGGCAGAGCAGCGACTTTTATCCCTTTTTTGTTACGATGAAACTCTGTGAAAAGATTACGATTATAATACAGTACAATGCGAATGGACGTGTCGCTGATCGCCCGGATTACTGTATGTTTTGTGAGCAGCCTTCAGCCTTTCCACACAGAGAATGTGAGGCCAGATTTAATCTCGCTAAGTCAGTCTTTCATCTGTCATTAGAACAGACTGGAGCAGGTGAACCAACTCCTATCTACCATCAGTGTGAAATTCCTGCAACCCTAATTTGATCCTAAAACAGCAAACGCATGCCAGTTTGTGTACGCGTGTGTGTCTGTGTGTTTGCGCGTGCGCGTTGCAAATGCAAGCAGCTGTTCGCTCATACGTTGACGAGAGACCTAAGTTTACATTCTTGCTGGATTTACCAAGACACACAATCCTGAAACCTTCCAGTAACGTAAAGCTTATTACAATTACACAGACAAAGTGTCACACATAAGCCTCAGTTGTTACTTGCCAGCATTGCTTACCGTATACTTTCACGATAAGTGGAGGAAGGCGAGCTGTTTTAAAAGTTGTTTTAGCTTCTCATTTTAAAATCATTTGCCATTGGCGACTGGACCGACACCAAATAAAAGTTCATTTTCCCTTTCTGTTTCCTTCCTTTCTTTCTTCCTTCCTCTCCATCCATCCCAGCGCCCGATCGACTTGGCTGCCGGATCAAAGCCCGTCGTCCATCTCATGTCAAATGTTTTATTTCACTCTCCACTCTTTCACTTAAGTGATTTAGCTGCTGCCCTCGTGCACTGAACTGCATGGCTTTCAAGCAGGAATTCTGGACTCACATTATACATCTTTCACTGACACTGTCACGCAAACCTGCAACAGCTTGGTCAAAGAAATACTCAAACTTAGCCTGAAAGTATTCAACTCGACTTTAGCCTCTTATAAGACACGTGTATAGAAAGACAAGAAATTAACTTCTTCCCTGAAACACTGATTTGTTGTTTATTCCCAATCTACTGACTCGCTATCATGCAGTTTGGATGGACCATATATTATCACCATAAGCCGGTTATGAGAGCTAAATGCCAGCACGGATTCACTGTTGTTCGTTTTTGTGACAGATATGCATCTATTTTTGTTTTGGAGTCTCCCTGCCCCCTAGTGATCAGAAATCCTTTAATGCAACTTCATGTTTCATATAAAACCCCTGGATTTATAAAAAAATATTAAATTGTCAATGGCCCATGTATTTTATGCACACACATGTAAGAAAAATACTCTTAATATCACTGCAGAGCTCCTACAGTTATGCTTAATATTTTTCGTCTGTGTGTTTTTTTCCATGCTGTTGCTGTGGTGTCTTTGTTGTATACTTTTCTGTCAGACTGTTGAAGTTGAGTGCTGTGAATTCACGGAGCTGCTGGCTCTTCTCTGGTGCTTTGGAAGGACACTGTTTGTTTGTGTTGGCCGTTACGTTATATAACTGCCCAGCTCTCACAAAACATGTCACTTGTACACGCAAATTTACACAAACTCACAAACCAATTGAAATGCACATATACGCAGCATCCCATTCTAAACTGCATTTATTATTTCTAATCCAGGATGAAACTAAAATTTATCATGCCTTCTTTTCTGTATTCGGGTACGTTTTTACACATCTGTCTGTTGTAGCACTTATGTGTCCAGTTCACTGAGTGGTGTGGGACATTATTCAGTTTTCCAGCAGCATCCTGCTGCACTTCATCTACTGTCTTGCCCACATTCATAATGAAGAAAGCAGCCTAGCTCAGTATAGCAATAGCCTGTTACTATTCGGCATTCGGTTCTTTGATGAAGGGCACCTCTGCTCTTTGTGGTTGAGAATCGAGGTCTTTTTTAGACTATTGCCACACACACATTTAAAAATCTAATCCAGGCAATCACATCAGTTAAATCTGCGCCATGTGTCACTGTGTGTGTTTGCGTGTGCGTGTTTGGATGGGTGAATTGAGCATTATACAGTACACGGCTCTGTTCTAACACTGGTGTTCCATTGCATCGGTCTCCTCATCTCTTGTCAGTTTAGCTTAGTGGGGATGCTTTTTCTGCCGCAGCCTTTTGGCTGTGTGCTGCCTGGCGTTTAGCTGCTTTGGAGCTAAAAAGGAGAAAAGAGACTAGAAAAGAAAGACAAGGGGTGGAGAGAAAGGTTCAGGTTCATGATGCTAACTCTTATATGTAGTTACACTAAATTTACACCCCACCCTGATGTAAATTTACATTAATTTTACACAGTCTTTGTTAAAAATAGGTAAAAAAAAAAAAAATATTGGGGGGATTCATACCAGCCGCTCTGCCACCCTTATACTAACTCTCATTTCACAGCAGCTAGGAGACTATACTGTATGTGTGAATTATGTGTGTGTTTGTGTGTTCATGCAGGTAAAGAGGACAGGAAGTGTGACAAAAACAGAGATATGACTACAGATTTTTTTGAGCTGTAGTGTAAATGGAGGAAAAACCTGAGCAATGATCTTGAATATGCTTATTTACTGTAGGGTGTATACGGTGTATATGAGACAAAGAGAGAGAGAGAGACCACATTCATCCACTGATACATGTGCAGCCTGAAATATAGCATGAAAGTCTCAGTTCATCTTTAAATCACAGCGTACTTTGTATAGTCTTATAGTATATTGATGCATCGTCTGTGTGTATGTGTGTGCATGTTTGTGTGTGTATGTGGCTGGCATTCAGGAAGCGGTAGCCAAGGAAGCAGGAAAGGTTTGCTCATTCTTGGTATTATTGCCTGTTTACTTTTCTCTTTATGGGCCTTCCAGTGCAGGCTGGGGGTAGCGGGTAAGCCTGTCAACCCAGAGCACTGGTGCTGTTTGGACTTCAAAGCTTTTGGTAACCACAGGCTCAGGAATTCAAGTTAACACACAGTCACAGACAAATATACACAAATGCACACACAAAACCGTGCCTGCAGCAGAAACAAGAGGGATAGATAGATGGGGTGTTTATTTGTTGGAGAGGCCCCTGCCAGTTGACCGAACCTCTTCACAGCGACCAGTCTTCGTGTATGTGTGTAATGCATGTGGGTGTTTGTGCCTGCTCTGTTCACAGAGATAGAGTGTACAGGCAGTATGTGCGTGCAGACAGAAAATAAATACACAAAAGAAAAGAACAGCATATGTTTACATGGACATGCATATCTGTGATTTTGGTGTTACGGTCATATCCACACATGCAGCCAATGGGCGTAGCTTAATACTGATGGATGATAACTGTGGATTTAGCAACATGTTTTAATCTCAGGGCATCTAGTACTTCCATTTTGCCAAAAGCCGCTCTATCACAGACATATGCGCAAAGAGTCTGTTTGGCTTCAGTGCCTTGATACATCAGCCAAAGTTTATCACTTTGTGACAGTTTTGTGTTTTGCACTTTGCTTTGTTTGGTTTTCACCTAACAATAAATTTCATCTTCATTTGCTTTTATTGCTTGTATAAGTAAATGGTTAAGTTTTGGAAAAGGAGCTTTGGAAAAAAAAATGCATGCTAACAAAATCAGTCTTTTAGGTTACTTAAGCATAGACAAAGCATTTTAATATGATGCCAAGGGGGCCAATCTGTTGATTCAGAATTAGGACCTCCCTTACCATTACCAAAAAAACCCCATCATAATATTGTCACCAAATCTGAGACTGCAACAGGTTTGGCATGAGTATTTGACCACTCCAAGAATGCATGTGAGCATATGTGTCATTGTTTCAGTGGAAAGTCAAGGACAGAATGATGGACACCAGAGGAAACATCCTGTGTGACGGAGTAAATGTTTAGTATACATGTAATGTAACACAGGAGGGAAACGGTGCAGTACAACACGACAGTCACTCCATCATTTCTGATAGATGAGAGGCAAGTAGTTGGAAAGAGCTGGAGGAGGAGATGGGGAGGTGAAGGGAAGGAAGAAAGAAAGCAGCTGTGACTGGGATGTAGACCCCCGCTGATAACTCTTTGGCACTGAATGTCTGTTTTATGATTTGTGACGTCACCGCCATTAATTCGACATCTGCGTCATTCTTTCGGCTTTGCTCCACAAATTGTTTTCTCCTTGTGCTATTTTGAAATATTGCTGCGTGTTAGACCATGCAGTGATTGTCCACGATAGCTCAAAACAGGCAGGTGTGTCACAAGATGAAATGACTATGTGTGAAATTTACAAAGGTCAGTGCATATTTAGTTTTTCTTTGGAACTGCGCAACATATTGTGATTTAACCTATCACCTACTCAGTCTTCTTAATTAAAGTTATAAATAAAAGAGGCCTAATAATGTAAATCTATTTCGTGCGATCTCTGCTGTCCTTGGTGCTGAAGCTGCAACCTCAGACACTTCTGGAGGCTGCGACTGTCAAGTGTCTCACTTATCTAAGCCCACACTGCAGGCATGTATAGTGACACTGAGGAGTTGTCAGAAGCATCATCTTATTGTACAGATGAGATGCGTTCAGTGGAGAGAGGCCTCTCAGTGTCATTTCAGTTGAAAAACCCAAGCGTCACCACATAAATGTCTGTCTTTGAGCAGCTGTCTGATCTCGCTGTGCTGCTGCATCACAGATGCCAGCATAACAACCTTTCCGTTTTAACAAACACTACATTCTTTAATGTCAGCCAAGCAAAAAGGAAAAAAGAAAAAAGAAAAAAGAAAACAAAAGGCAGTGTCTGTTTTAAAACTTCTCAAGGTTAGGGCACAGCGTGGAAGTCTGGTGGTAATTCTGCAGTGAGGCCTGAGTCAGTTAATGTAGAGACAGTTACCGTTGTTGTGGTTGCACATTAGAACTGATATACTTATTTGTCAGATACAGAAGCCTCCCAGACATTCAGTTGTTTTTATGATATCTGATATTTTTTCTTTTCTGCATTGATATGCTGCTCTAATGCTAAGTTATGTGACACTTATCAATGCATCATAATCAGCTCTGAGTATTATCTAAAACCTTGTCAGACTGACTTTGTTGTGGAAGGTTGTTGTGTAAGATAACAGTAATTGAACTTGGCTGTAGCCAGTTTAAGTCAATTCTTTGTATTATGCAATATACAAACAGGGAAACTCTATATGCTATATATGGTAAAGCAGGTAAACATCATAGAGGTAAGACTTAATTAGCATACTATAATGCATTTGGCGGCTAATTTAAAACAGCAGCCTACGGTCTGCAAAAGCAACTACAAATGATCTGCAAGGGCAACAAGGACGGCACAATGTGCGCCTAGCCCAATTCCTGGTTACACAAACTCAAATCAAGTTTAATTGTTTTTTTTAGCCCAGTTTTGATTTTACCCTGCGTATCCCATAGCACCTGAGGGCAGCTCTTCTAAATTCATACAATTCATTGTTTTTCTGTTGCGTAGTTTCTATAATTGTCTATGTATGAAAACATTATTGTACAGATTGTTTTTTAATCTATGTGAATAATATAAGTTCTTATATGTCAATTACATATTTTCGCAATATTTTTCAGTTTTTCCTCCTGAGTCACCTCAAATGCTTTGATGGCATTTGTCTGTAGTAAGAAAAGCCTGTCAGTGTGTCATGTCTATTTACTCTTCAAGAAGCCGAAAATCTTTGTGAAAGGAGTCCAAGGAAAGGCAATGAGTCAATGGAGCGTCAATTGTGTTCAATGACAGTGATACTGAGGTGATACTTTACTGCCTTAGGCGCTTCTTTTTTTTGTCAGTGTTAGCTAATGACTGCCATTGGTGTTAGCAGTTGCTAGCCTCTGTTAGGTGGTGTTATTGAAGTGTTATTTGAAGTAAAGCTAATCCTCTCAGCAGCTGGTTTCTATGAAATTAAACTGTTCAGTGCAGGGAAAGTATGCTCTTTTTTTAGGATACTTGAGTCTAAATTATGGTCCTGGTATAATTTTAGCTTATAAACTGCTGTTGTTGTTGTTGCTATAGTTGCTAATGGTCAGCTGTCCGGAGACGATTTACTTTTCTCAACAGGAGACAGTTTCACATCTCATCTGCTAACAATAACCTAGCTAACTGCAACAATGTTGCTTATGTATGGTGTTTTTTTATGCTAGAGTATTGATTGTAGTTCAGGGCACGAGGCTTTAAGTAAAGAGAATGGAATGAGGTTGAGATGAGGGAGGAGAGTGCATACATAGAGGAAGGAGGAGAAGATGACAGGGACATGACAGAGTGAGCAGGGACTCTTCATCCCAGGGTCCAGTTGCCTAGGTAACCCTCTAATTTATTTACTACTTTGCCATTAGTCAGTCACCAATAACCTGTGCTCTCATTGGTGGATACTTAAATCACTCACCTCGAAGTTGAGAAAATTTTAGTGGGAGGTGCTCACTTCACAGTGTTGACAGTTTTTTTAAAATGATATATTATTTATTTTTTCACATTTAGTCCTCAAATGTCTATGGTCTCTGGTCCCTGTATATCTAAGCGTGGGGCTCTCTTTTTTCCTTCTTTACCCTCCTTTGTATATTTGAATGTGCTTGTTTCCTTCTACCTGTGTTTGCTTGTGAGTCGTTGACCTTACTACGGTGACCTTGGTGCTAATATTGTTTGCGTCTTCCATCTTAATCACTTCTGAAAGATGTGGGGCTTCACAGGTCCTCTGGGATCTATATGTGCTTATGTGTGTAAGAGAGTGAGGATTAGCACGTGACATATAGTAAGTGTAAGGCTAAAGCCTTTTAGCATTACAGCGATCATTAGAAAGAGAGAAGGTGCTTACTATGGCAGGAACCACTTCTCACTGACACATGTCAATACACACACATATATTCTGATACCAAATCTGAGTCTGTTTTTACTGGTGGAGTCTATTATTTATTAATTTTTTGCATCCATTTATTCTTTTATGACATCCTTTTTCTAATGGATCCCATAAATTCAAATGACTGTCCACCAGCAGAAGTTGTTGTTTTTGAGTTTTCAGGTCCAATTTTTGTATTTCTATGCCTAAGGGGTTGTTAGTTGTATGTAATAACATAATAAGTTGCCTTTGAGAGTAGGATTAAGGCTTTGATAAAGACGTGCCTTACTTTTTGTATATTGAGCTGTGCATTTAGTTAAGGATGCCATGATCGGATCGTTTTCCATTTTGAGGCTGTACAGGAAATTGACTGAATTTAGGTGTACTTTGATTTTGTTTACAAGTGTGGATGAAAAACATAATGGGAATATGTCTGTGGCTTTATATGTATATATATTGTACATCTGTGGTTAAGAGAAAAAAAATGACTTACATGTGTTTTTATTTTGACCCACAATCTTACGTTTGCTCCTGGAAAATTATAGAATTATGAAGACAAGCACTGAGGAGACAACAGTTGAAGTTGAACTTCAGGCTCCTTTAGTTGGTGTAAGAGCGAAGGTGGCAAACCTTGTAATAATGTCAAATAGGCACAACTGAGTGGTACTTCAAGGTAGATCTGAAATTTACCTGCATATTTTCTCTTTATTTTTGTTTTTTATTTAGTTTTTTTGACATTCCATTTTGCTGAAAAAAATGAATTTAAAAAACGGTCCATGGCAGAGAAAAAAAAGTGTACTCTACTTACTCATTGCTCGTTGCATTGCCTTCTTTTTTATGTGAATACACACAAAATAAAGTAAGCAGAGGATAGTATGTATCTTTGCTGGTGCCCCTGCTGAAGTTACCGATGTCCCAGACAGTGCTGTCTTCCTGAAATGATCCATAGACTCAGACGCCACGCATCCTTGATTCTTCCTCCTTCAACAGTTGATAGAGATAAAGTAAAAGGTCTCTGCACTCATTTAATGCATACTCTAGCCATCCCCATCCATGCGCACGAAGAAGAGTGGTGACATTTTACCTTCATCAGTGGCGGTTAACTTAAAAATGGTGTCAAATGGAACGACATGCCCTGCGGTGTAAATGTGCATGCATCTGTGTGTGTGGGAAAGTGTTCATCTGCGAAAGAGGAATGGGTCATTTGTGTGTGAGAAATGTGCTGCGGCTGTGTATGCATATGAGTGCATGCACAGTTTTTGATGCTGATTAAAGGCAGTCAGGCCTCAGTGATCAGGCCTTCTGCTTGCACTTCGAATGCCAAACACAACCGAGGATTCCCAGTGCAGCCAAGCATAGAGTCTGCAATGCTAGACCACACTGGACAACCTTAAAGGACTGCAGCTGTGTGCATGTTTTCCATCTTTTTATTCTCTTTATGCTCTTCACAGACAACATAAAGCTATATAGATGGGGAAAAAAAAGTTTTCAAAAAGCTACTTTTTCTCCATCTTCCAATTTTCGGCATCTAAACAAAACACTACTGAGTGTGTGAGTCTTAGTCTTTATGTATTCCTTCCTAAGCTTTAACTCTGATTTGTCAAGCAAACTTTTAAGCCATTCATGCTGTATGAGCAAAAGTTAGACTATGGGAGTTTTGACGCCACAATTCATCACCCTGACATTTAAAGGAAATGTTTGTTCCAAGAACTTGGTCAATATTAATGTTTTTGTGTTGCAAGTTCTTGCAGACTTATTGAGCCATCACAATAATATCATGATAAGATGCATGATGCAACACCTATTTCAAAATCACTCGTACAGACCTTTCTTTTTTTCTTTTTTTTTTTTTTTAACATTGCCCC
>VUQG01019643.1:25572-37475 GCA_015106755.1 Etia nguti | reverse complement strand
TTCTTCCCACGCAGAGTTTGCAGCGGACGCTAATGTTTTTGTCACTTTTTATGGAATCAAACTCAAAGTAATGTCAGTACTTGAAAGCTTTAAACGCTGCACAGTCGTACTCTCTCCAACACTCCATATTATCCATTGTTGATCTGCACACGTCTGTTGCTGCCACAGACGTCACACGCTCGTACGTCACTGTCATGAGACACTCTCACAAACAGAATCACGGTTTAGTAACGCAGTAATGCAGTGTGCATATGGGAAAGCAATCTAATTACTTTTTTTGCAATAGTAATCCCTTACTTTACTCGTTACTTGAAAAAAGTAATCGGATTACAGTGGCATGTTACTGCCCGTCTCTGCTCCTTACATTGTAGTTACACATTCTTTTTGACTGGTGGCTGTTATATATATTACAGAGCTTTGGTGTGACCTTTATTTGACAGGGCACAACACAAAGACACATTTGCTTGAGACCTGAAAATGTTTGTGCATTCATGTCTTGGCGTTTCTTTAATATACCCTAAAGGTACTCATTACCTGTCTTTCTGACTTGGTTGACTTGTTATTTGTGTCGACTTTCTTTTAAAATATCCAATTACAGTCTGTATTTCTTCAATAAATACTGGAAAATACACCCTAAATGCTTAAAAATTACATGGTTAATATTGGGAAACTATACCGTCTAAGTTGAAGGCTGCATTATGAAAGCACTAACCAGAAAACATCTTCATAAAATATAATAACCTGCTTTGTAGTAACAGAGGTAAGCCAATAATTAGCTTCTATGTGGCCTACATTAAAAGATTAACTTTTCATCATTTCCTTTATTCCCCATGCACGGACAATAGGCCAGGCCAGACCTCACCTGGTGGGTCTCTGTTCAGACAGCAAATATGTTTTACCATCTAGCAGGCTGCAGCAAAGCTGTTATCTGCGCTGTGATGAAAAGGGGTGTGAAAGCAGAACTGTGTCGTCCCTTCATGCCTGTCAAAGAGGATATGGAGGGAAAGGACTACGCGAGCTTTGTGTACACAGGTGATTACCCAATCAGCATGTCCTCTTTAAGAGGGGCCAGCAAAGGTTCATGTCACTCAGCCACCATGACTGAACCACCCAAAGCCAAATACAGCCTCATTGCTACAATACTGGCAAAAAAACCAAAAACCAAAACAAACAACAAAAAAAACACATGGGAGGGGAAGCATGATGAGTGTTTCTCAAACAAGTACACATCAGTGGAAGCAACAAATTAAACTGTGTTCACGCTTATTACTGCAACTGAATATCTCACGGTCAGCGATGTCACTCATTTTTATATGTCTGTAACTCCTGCTAAGCGTGTAATTAGAGCAGAAGTGCCATGGTCCGTGGTAATGAAGATATGCCACAATAGAAAAATACTTTGTTCCAAGTAAATGCCAAGTTCATAAGTTACTCAGCACTTGAATTATCAGAGGAGCATAAAATTGTTGGATTACTGTTACCGACAGGTATTCATGGTTAATTTGAACCATCGTATAGCATTGTTCATTTAGTGTTTAACAGTGGTGTGAAAGGCCAGCAGAGACGATTTCCCTCCAAACTGATTGTGCTGTCAGCGTTGCTTTCCCCTCTCCATCATCATCACAGCTTTTCTTGCTAATACATTAAAGGAGTAATTAACAAATTTTTCCAGTTTCATCTTTTCTGCATCGCACATGTTGGTTAAGGTGGTTAACATGATGAAACACATCTATTATGATGCTGAATCACTAAAGCTTGTTTTCTTGCTAATGCTAGATGTGTTTCTATACAAAGCGCAGATCGTAAATGATCTGTGAGCAGTGAAAGCAGACCAGCAGCAGCTTGCCTCTCACTCTGGTCTCCCCTCAGTTTACCATCAAAGACCAGAGATTCATCCACAAGCAACGTGCACAAATCAACAGATCAAAGCTGCTGGCCTCTCAGCTTGTTAACAGGAGACAGAAACACCCTCAGAGACAGACAGCACTACTTTGCTATGAGATTGAAATAACCACAGCTGACTGTGGCCACACCGCTGCAGTAACATGAAGTCAGGTGTTTAATATTTATTAAAATTAATTAAAATTAATTTCTTCAGCTGCCTTAAACAAACAGTTCCCATTGACCTTAGACTTGCAGGTTTGACAGACAATGGATTATAGTTATAGTTAGCTAAGATGTTTCTGTTATCACAGCAAGGCAGAAACAACTGAACTGTGTAGAAGAGCAGGGAACACAGCAGCTGACTGAGTACATTTTATGGATATGTACAAGAGGAAGATATACTACCGCACCTGTAGTGTTTCTTAAAGATGCTAAATTGGTTAATAAATTAATATAAATATATAACATGAATATATTAATATATAGCATTCTTTATTGTTACGCTAATGTTCCTAGTATTGTAATAGACAAATTAATGATTCTATAAAGATGTCTAAAGATTTTCTTTTTTATCAATAGAGAAAAAATTGTAAAGCATGAGAGAAAAAAGAAATGAGCAAAAATACGCGGTAGATTTTTACATAATCGTGATATTGATAAAGTATAGGTGTCAGGTATAGGACAACAGTTTTATTGATGTTGTGGGGTGGGGACAATATGACCCACTCTTCTTTACAACACTGGTTCAGTTCATTGAGGTTTGCAGATATTTGTTTATGCACAGCTCTCCTAAGGTCCCACCACAGCATTTTAATCAGGCTGAGGTCTGGACTGGGCTGTCCAACACTTTGATTCTTTTGTTTTTCCAGCCTTTCTGTTGTAGATTGGTTGGTAAGCTTGCAGACATTTTCCTGTTGTTGTTGATCTGTCTGTTGGAAAGATGGCCTCAGATTTGCCTCTGTAAGGAGGAGCTGTGACTTCAAGATGCCCAGGTCCCGTGGCTGCAAAACAACCCCAAATCATCAGTCCTCGCACAACCTTACTTGACAGTCAGTATACGGTGTTTGTGCTGATATGTGATATATACGGCAGAGAGAGACGAGACAAGAGGCTTTCTTCTTGCAACCCTTCCAAACAACACGTTTCGTTTTTTTCCTAATTGTGCTGTCATGAATTTTAACATTTAACAGTCTAAGACCTGTAGAGTCTGATGTAGCTTTTGTTTGACCTTGGAATGAATTTGATGTGACATCCTGAAAAGATTGTAGCACTATGTCAACACACACCTGAAACCTCCAGATCAGGAAACTGCCACTTGTGTTTTGTTAGGCATGCTCACACTTGCTGATGAACAGTTAATCAAACGTGTTTGATTAGCAGCACCTTGCTTATCTTCTTAATTTCTATGGAAGCAGTAAGGGTATAATTTGTCACAGGGCTGCATAGAAACAAGTTGGGTTTTTGGTATGCATGAGAAAGTGACAGGAAGTAAGTTATAGATAGCCTACCTACTGCTAACACAAAGATTAGCAAACTCTTTACTTCAAAGGACGCAGAAGTGATCTTTAATAGTAAAGTAACTAAATTGTGGATACTTGAAAATATATATTGCCTGATTCACTGATATAGTGAGGCCATGTGGTGGCTTACAAAACTTCTTGTGTTACTGGATTGCATGTAACCTGTAGTTTAGCTAGCTAGACTTACAACTGGAAACTTTTAGGACTTGTCAATATTTTCTGTTTTGCTATGTCAAAGAATGAATAATGAGATACATTTCAAAACAATTTTATAAAATTCAGCAAAAACCCTTGTGGTTTCATATTCCTTTTCCTCATCCTCAATCACCTGGCCACAAATCTGAATCAGAGACAACGTTCTGCTTTTTCAATTACATTTTTTCTCTGCGCATATTTCATATTTTTTCTTTTTAGTTAGTAGAGTAATTAAATATCTTAGAGTGCCTACACTAGAAGCATCTCCTGTTTATCCAGATTGTCACTTCACACCTCAAACTTTACGAGGCACCTTCGAGTGAGTCACCGAGACATGATCATGAAATGATCCTGTTTGCTGTAACTGCTGCGTGTCACGACAGAACACATTCCGACTTATGTATTCAGACTCGACTGGCGTGCCATGACATCAGCTAACAGTGAACATTAAGACAGGCCATTAACAAAGCTGATGAGTTACAAACTGCTGCTGCTATCATCCCCGAGCTCTTAATGGATTGCAATTTGATTGTGTCAGCCAACATTCAGGCGACCTCTTACATGATGCTTGACACTTTGAGCTACGCTTCCAGCAGCTGTCTTTTAAACACAGTCTGTCAAAACAACATCTCTAGGAGATGGGTGTTGGGACGGAGAAACGTGCGTGTGTGTGTGTCTGAGGGGTACATTGTTGTGACTACCACAGGTGGGGACATGGAGAAAGAGCGCCGTGACATGTCAAGCTGTCACTGAAGAATGCTGTAGGATTGAGGGAAATCTCTCTGTTCACAGCGCAGGTGTACTGGACGCTCAGATGAATTAATACAGCGTTAATGAAACAAAAACATGTCAAAATTATCCGCTGCTCAATGGAGTGTTTTAACACCTGCGGCTTGCTCGGCTGTTTGCGTTTGCATGTCAGTTTATGCTGTGTTTCACATGCTGAGGGGCAGACCCAGGGAATTAGGCTATCATAACAGCATGGTGAAATAATACATTTGGTTCCTGATGACTGCAAAGCACAGAATTACAACTACAATGGGATCATAGTGATTAGTATGGAAGACAAAACATATTGTCCCAGGCACTGGGTAAGTATCATATCTGTGTGTGGTCTCATTGTTTGTTTAATAAACCATTTATTTTATTACTAAATGCCAGTGTGCTTAACAATGAGGCATGCTGAAAAAAACTACCCGCGCATGAACATTGTCTTGTTTAAATATAAATCAAGGGGACATTATAATATATGTTCTTCCAGAGTCCAGATTTCACCATGAGCCTGAAGCAGTCTTGTAATTTCTTTAGGTAGTCTTCAGAAATACTTCTCCAGGCTTCTCAAAGGACATTTCAAAAAGCTCTCGGCTGCCTTTTGTTCTGTTCTCAGTCAAGATCCCACAACACTTCAATAATGTTGCTCTAAGGACACCAATCCATTACTGCTGGTGTTCCAATCTGTTCAGATTTGCTTGTACTACATTTGCAGTGACTTTGGGATCATTGTCGTGCTGAAAAATAAAAGTGTTCTCAATCAGACACCTTCCAGATGGTACTTCATAATTCCATCAGCTTGTCAAAACAAGTATTTTACTGGATCATAATTATTGATTCATTTTGAAGCTGGAGATGTTAAAGAAAATAAATGGTGTGGAGTGTGTTGTATCATGTAGTGGGCATCCTTCCTTCAATCTATCAATTTTCTTCCACTTATCTATAAGCAGGACCCTGTGCCAGCAGTCATAGTGTGATGGATAGTGTGGCCAATTTAGAATCACCAGTTTTGGATTGTCGGTGGAAGCCAGAGTGCAAAGTGAGACCCCACGCATTCAGCCTCCACACAGAAAGCCCTCAGCCAGTGGGGTAGATTCGAAGCCAGGATCCTCTTGTTGTGAGCCGATGGTGCTACCCACTGCAGTCACAAGTATGAGAATTCACTAAATGAGAACAACAAAGTCACTAAATGAGAATTTAGTGACTTTGGACATCATAAGATTAACAATAGTGTAGTTCAGTGGTATTCGACTAGTCTGGCAATCACATATAGTGGAGTTCCTGTGCTACCCTAAACCCCCTGCCTCTACGGACGCATGTTTTTACAGCGATTAATGTTCTATAAAATAGCCATAGACTCTGCAAAGTCTTAATGTCCAATACAAGAGTTAACAGTAGCAGTTGTAAGTTGTAAGCTCTGTAAGTAAGTAAGCAGAATACCTCAAAAATGGGGGGTTTTGTACTGCAATAAATTACATTTGTTTGAATGGCCAGCTTTATTTGAGCAAACTAGCGTTGATGTTCATCTATGAGGTGGTCAGGCTGAAGACATGGAAAATGTCTCAGTGTATGACTTTGACAGATGGTGACAAATGTCTTATTGAAAGGTATGAATTCATGATGAATTATGGCACGATCCATTCAAACCTGAAACCTCATGACTCAGATCCAAGGCTGACTGGATTTATTCATTCCATGGAATTGCTGCTTTGGCATCTTGAAGAAACATTAACAACTTTTAACAATGACATGAACGCTGCCGTCTTCCTGCAGTGGGTATATTACACACACAAAGATGTCTTCTAGTGTCTTTAGTGATTCTCCTGAATAGGATGAAATCTTTCACAGCTGAATGAAGCACAAAAATGGATTGACTGTATCAGCAGGCCGTTTCTTGTCACCACAAAACAGAACTGCTCTGTCTGCAGTGACTGAGAAGCAATCGAGCATTAAATACGAATCAGCAGTTATTAATTCCAGCATGAGGGGAGGTGTGGAATGTTTTCAGAGCTGTCCAAACGTGTGAGATTACGTTGATAGCTAACTGTCACTTAATTGCTATTCTTCAAAGGTGTGGAGAGCAAATGCAATATCAGAGATATAGTCTACAAATTCAAAGTTATTATTCAGTAAGTGTAACAGTATGTGCCTCGGCCTGCAGCCAGGTGACTTACAATGTAAATGTTGTTTTGCTAGCTAAAGTACAATGAAAATAAGTAGCTGGTCATGATGAATATATGATAATAGTGGTGTGCAGTGCATGTAGCAAGCTTTAATAATGGCTAATTGGCATTACTGTGGCTGAAACATTAAACAGTGGTCCACTGCTGTCAGTTTAGTACAAGCAATGTTTTTAAAAATTGCTTGTTTAAAAAATTTAGAAGGTTGCTGGTTGAAATGCTGGCTGTGCTTACATAGGCTTCCTCCCACATCCATGGATGTGAGGTAGATAAAGTTATTAAACTGTAGAGAACAAAGTGTGGGTAATGTGGCTGCTAGTCTAAAGCACTTTGAGTGGATTGCACTCACTTGGGTCAAACTCTTTGGTGGAGCACTTAACTATTTTGCTCTTCTTTACTACTTTGATAGGGTTAGGGATAGGGTTAACCCTAACCCTTGCAAAACAGGAACCTTGAAGCAGCAGCAGAAAACCACACCGGGTGCCTCTTCTGTCAGCTAACAACAGCAAACTGAGCCTAGTGTTCACACAGGCTCACAAACATTGGACAACACAAAGTTAGAAGAAGTTGCCCGTATCCGACAAGTCTCGATTTCCGCTGAAACTGAAGCTGAAATTTGGGGTAAACAGTATGAGAGCATGGATCCATCGTACCTTGTAATGATTAAGGCTTGTGGGCCTGTTAGTACTAGCTGACCATTAATTAAATGTCACAGAATACCTGAGGATTGCTGCTGACCTAGCCCATCCCTTTTTGTCCAGTGTACCCATCTTCTGATGGCTACCTCGATATGCCATATTTCAAAACTCAACAATGAGTTCACTTCAGTCAGATGGTCTCAATCCAGTAGAATACCTTGGATGTGGTGGAATGATAGATTCACATCATGGATGTGCAGCCACTGTGTGACGTCATTATGTCAATGTGAAACAAAATCCCTGAGGAATGTTTCCAGCACCTTGTTATCCCTTTCAAGCATAGTGGTCACTACAGTGGACAGCTATTCAAAGGCTGTTTTCTTGTATTTGTGTCAGTGTTGATGGTATTCTATTGAAAGAAATTTCCTGATGCATAGAGAGGAGAGAGGCTGAGGAGTCATGAGTAAGTTTCAACTGTTTTTTAATTGCACTAGACAGCAACAGAAGCTGTGTTACCACATTAGTTTAAAAACAAATAGCAAAAAAAATATTTTTGTTATTTTATAGTTTTTAAACAGTGTATATTATTTATTCGTTTGTCAAATTCATAAGTCAAAACGTATGTTGTCCACCTAAGTGGACATTTGAAAAGCACATGTTTAAAAAATGAAGTTCAAAAATCTTTTTTTCATGCCTAAAGATGAATAAAAATACTTAAGAAAAAAAATCCTGATTGAGGTTGTCATATTTCATGCACGAAAGGGTTAAATAAAAAGAAATCAGGCAGTTCTGAAAGCAAAAGGGCAACCAGCCTGGTGTACTTAACAAACTTGCCGCTGAGTGTATATTCAGTCCCATAACATTAAGTAGGGTAGTGCGTTATCACCATGTTGGGGTAGTTTTATCAGCAGTAATGCATTCACTGCCATAATAAATTCTAAAAGAGAAAAGAGTTCAAATCTTTTTTTTCTTTTTTTTTTAAAAAGCCAACTTATTTGAAGTGTACTTTATGCTAACTGTGTAAAAAAAAAATCGTAAAAGCAGTAAAAGCACGCGTATTCAATGTTCTTTTAACTTCAGTGGTTGAAAAATGGATGCCCTTAAAACCCTAAGAAGGAAGTTGCTGTATACTGAGGAGACAAGAAGTGCTGGGAAATGACTATTCTTATATACAAACATGCAAAAAGAGTAATCTCGAACTGCCATCCATCAGAGGCTTCCTTTGTAGGTGCAGCATGTCTGGCAGGAGGGTCATCGGTCAGCATCTGGTTTACACCTCTCTCCCTCTCTCTCTGTTCCTTGCAGACTGCTGGGGTCACGGTATTGATCAGAGCCACGAATGGGAGCCCTTGACCTGCACCTCCATTTAAGAACTATAAAGGAAGCCCAGCCCCAATCTAATGTTTTCCACCGAGTTGCCAGAGGAGGCTGCGGACACCTGCACTTTGTCAGAGTGTTTAGATTAGGAGCTGAGGCTGATACCGCCAGCCAGGCCTCTCTATCATTAGATCCAATAACGCTTACAATAACAGAGAAGAAGGCAACAGAGAAACACATTAGGTTTCACCTTATTTATGGCCTTTGATGACAAGAGTACAGCTCAAGATCCAACTTGGACATTACAAGGCTAAATTGATGCAAGGCACTTACGGAGCTCATCCATGCAGTCTAGTGTCTAGTGTGAAGATGCTTGTCTGCTGTAAATATTATGTTTGAGGAATATTTCAGCTTGTCAAAACAAAGGCTCGCAATTGCTTTTAACGTCCTTAATCTTTGGATGATTGTTCAAAACAGATTCCTGAGTCACTCTGCCTTACATCTGTTCAAACAGCTGCACTCACAGTTGTCTAAAATGGCACGGTGCAAGGCTGTGGACAACAGCTAGCTTCAGTTAGCGTTTTCCTGGTTTAATTTGTGGTTCTTTTTTAGTACAACAGTACAACAAGTGTATCCTCCACAGGAAAATACAGAGTTTAGTGAACTACAAGCCTTTATGAGCTTGTTTCTGACAGTCTTCTGGGGGAAAGTCGATTCCTAAATGCCGCGTGCAAAGTAAAAATATCAAGTGACTAAGGTTTCTAAGGATGATTTTTTCCTTCTTTGCATTTCCTAAAACAATTGCCCTGTTAACATCTTAATTTCACTGTAGGACCTCCAAAATTGTCTGATGAGTGATCCTAATGATGAGCATAATTACAGAGCTTTAGATAAATGCAGGGGCAGTACATTTTTAGGCAATGTTCACCATCATTTTGGCCTGCATTGAAAAAGCGTCCAATTATTACAAATAATTTTAGTAATGAAAGGTCCAGAGTTTAACCAAACAATACAGACTTCACATATTTGCTGACTATGTTAGATTAGATGTTCTCTGAGGTTTCCATTAATGCTGTTTGGAAAATTCACTTTTAGAGCTATTGAAAAACTAGCAAAACAAACAATTAAGACCGGTTATATTATATTTATTACTTATATTTATTTATTTTCCTTTTGTCGGCAAATCCCCCCAGAACTAAGAACATTTGAAGACTGATTATTAATCTGCACTTCAATCTCTTATTATTATTATTATTATTATTATTATTATTATTATTATTATTATTATTATTATTAAAATATCCTAATAGTATCAGATCTTTTCTTGTGGTTATGCGATAGTAAATTGTTTTTATTGAGTTAATTGTCTGAATATTTTTATTTTATTTCATATGTTTCTTTTTTTAAGGACCCTTTACTTGTACTCACTTCATTTTAGTTATATTTATATAGTACCATTTCACAACAACAGTTGCCTTAAGGCAGAATCCCCCTATGAGCTGCACTTTGTGACAGTGGAAAGAAAAACCTCTAACTGAACCAGGTTCAGGGAGCGCAGCTATAAGCTTTGTCAAAAATAAAGTTTTAAACTTAATCTTAAATGCAGGAAATGTCTGTCTCCCAAATCCAAACTGGGAGCTAGATCCATAGTAGAGGGACCTGAAAGCCTCTGCCTCTGCCTCCCATTCTACTTTTGAAAACTGCAGTAACTACAGGTAAGCCAGCAGTCTGATAGTGAAGTGCTTTGTTAGGAGAATAAAGTTTGTAAGTGTCTTGGCCCCAGGGTTTGGGGTTTTCAGGGATATTTGGGGTTTTTGTATTTTGTATTTTTGATAATCATGTGTTTTGGGTTTTTATTTTGTATTATTTAGTATTCTGGTTATAGTGTTATATTTATGTTCCTGGGCTTATGATGATCCTGTTGTCTGTGCTGTTAGTATCCCTATTGCTTAGTTGACAGGTTTATTAATCCCCTTTTGTATTCCTGTTCTGTTTTTCCAGTCTAGTCTTTGTATTTATTTTCGGTCTTTGCCTCAAGTTCATATGTATTAGTCCTGGTCTCAGCGACTATTTTGATAGTCACTTGTCCAGTTTTGGTTCCCCTGTCTAATTAGTTAGATTCTGTTCAGTTGTGTTCCCCAGGTGGCCATTATGTCTTTAAGACATGCATGTAGTTTAACCAGTTGATTTGCATAAACTGGCTTCAAAGTTGGGTAGCATCTGCATAGCATAACGAGCTGACATTGGGAGCCTTATAAAAGACAGGTGTCCATAGAAACAATCAATCTATCCAGATTCCAAACTCAGCACCATGGCCAAGACCAAAGAGCTTTACAAGGATGTCAGGGACAAGATTGGGGACCTACAAATGGCTGGAATGGGCTACAAGACCATCGCCAAGCCATCGGGTGAGAAGGTGACAACAGTTGGTGTGATTATTTGCAAATAGAAGAACCATAAAATAGCTCCCAATCTCCCTTGGTCTGGAGCTCCAAGCAAGATCTCACCTCGAGTTTTAATGATAATGAGAACGGTGTGAAACCAGCCCAGAACTACTTGGGAGGAACTTGTCAATGATCTCAAGGCAGCTGGGACCATAGTCACCATCACTTTTTTGAAATGCATTTTTCTGTATTTTTTTTTGTTCTGTCTCTCACTGTTCAAATAAAGCTACCACTGAAATTATAGACTGATCATTTCTTTGTTAGTGGGCAAACTTACAAAATTAGCAGGGGTTCAAATAATTTTCCCCTCAATGTAGATATGATTCAAACCACTGCAACACAGTTCCTTTAATACCACTGGTGTTTTCTAATCGCTAAAGTAAGATATTGTGGTCAAGGATATCAAAAGCTAGACTGTGGTCTAACATTTACCTCAAGGCACTATAGTCGTAGGGTAAACCTTATAACATTAGAGAGAGAAAATCCCAATGATTATGGCCTTTTAAGTATGTCTTGGCAATTGAGAGGGAGACCTCTTTGTAAATTGTGGGCTGCTGTGGCTCAAGAACAAGAGAGGATTGTCTACTAAGCAAAGGGTCAGTGGTTCCAGTCCCTGGCTCTCCCAACCTACATGTCAAAATATCCTTTGGGGATGATATTGAACTCCGAGTTCAGAATCATTAACCTAACACTGAGTATTAGCAGAGGAAAAAAGCACATGTATAAACAAGTGAATGAAGATTTGTAGAAAGAAAGTCATTTGAGCATTTGAATTGAGTAGAATAGAGCAAGTAGGACAAAATGCATGTGTGTCACAATATGATTATGCAAAAAATAAAGTTTTCAAAGAGTCCTGTGAATAACTAAGTATACCCCATGACACCACCATAGTAGGAATAACTTAGCTGATTTCAATCAGGTTAAGTTCTGGACACTGGTCTATACCACTGCAAC
>VUQG01019643.1:9378-24647 GCA_015106755.1 Etia nguti | reverse complement strand
TAGTGTTTTTGTGCTCTGGATGCAGGAGAAAAGTTGTGTGGCTGAACAGCCTTGGGCAGGGTTAGCAGAAAGGCACCCATCTGGGAATGTGAGGTTTGACTGGCATATGGTTAAACAGTGATGCAGTCTGACAAATTTCAAACAGAGCTTATGAAAAGATAACATAAACACAATAGTCACTCTGGGCTCAGCGTCCACCTGTGTGTATGTCATCCTGGAGTGTGAGTTAAAGGCCACTACTAATGAGCAGAGCTGCTCTGTGCTCTTGGATTAAGGTCTTTATAAAGTAAATCACTGTCAGATAAAGGCACAGTGTTTATAAGGCACCATTAATATTTTGATCAGTATGTTTAAGAGAACCAGCTCCTTAATGCACACCCTGCCTCGGTTTAATAGGATGCGCTGGCATATTGGACTTTGCCCCCCACTGCGTTAACAGGTCATGAATCTTTTGCCAGTTTAAGCACCGTACCATTTTATTCTATTTTTTTTCCTTTACAGACATGTCCGTGTAAGACTTAAAGGTGAAGGTGGTAAGGCAGCAGCGACAAAGACTTGACTAAGAATCCATGCTGATTTGACTGCAACAATAAAATAATCTCAATGTTAACCTGTGTCGCAGGGTGCTTTAAAGCTATTCAAATGTGCTTTGACCCAAGATATTTCATCCTCAGTCAACCAACAGGAGCAGGAAGTTTCTTCAGGAGTCACCCTAGAGCTAGAACTACTCTAACTATTCATGGCTGGTTTCTATTTAAAATATTTTAAAAGTTTTATATTACCATTAAAGACAACGGTTTATTAAGATCAAAACCAATAAAAAGTGTTTTATTGCCACCATAAGAAACCATCTGAAACTGCTTGAGCGTAGTGGATTAAATGATAATTCCAATTTATTTTATCTTATGTTCATAATTTCAATTAGTTATTCAATGGTTAGGACCTGTAAATGTGTTCACAAACAGCAACATGAGCAGTGAGACATCAGTTCAGCCATTTTTCAAAATGAAGTTTAAATTTTGAAGAAGAAAAAGTATTGCTAATCTCATAATTTCACTCGAAAACTGAACAGCTGTACCATCTGTGATAACTGTAAACTGTGATGTAGGTTTTGGATATTAATATTAACAATAAGAATTGGTAGGCCTAAACTACAAATAAAAGGCTTATGTTGTGACCAGAATATTGATTCAAGCTAAACGTGCTACATTTATTACTCCTGAAAAAGCCCTGTTTGTTACCTAAATGTTTCGGTTCTGTTACCAAAATTTTGTGGTAGTTAATTGCGCTGAACTACAAGTCCCTTACAGGTCAACTATTATATTATAATACTACTATTATGGTTAGTGTGGTCATCTGAAACTTCAACATTAGTCTTCTTAGTCTTGCCGTGTTATTTTTTTTTTTGAGAGTTGCATATTTGAACAAGAGGTTGGAATGCTAAGTTATCTACAAATACTAGCACGCTTGTTTAGCAAGCTGTCACACTGATTATGTGGGGAGGAGATCTTCCCAATCATGTGACATGAACTACAATGAAGAGCCAGTGAAGGGGGTAACCATCCATAAATAAAAAACAACTTTTCCTTTGGGTATTTCAACATAAAAGCTGGTGGAGATTGAGTCACTCTTGAGGACAGCCACAGTGGGGCATTAGAACAACTGCGGTTTTGCTTGGAAGTTGCTGCTTGGAAAGGAGTTGTGGGTACAAATAGGTCTACTAGCCTGTAATGTATACTGTACAGGCTAGTAGATCTGCTGTCCCATTAGTAGGAAAGTGAACAAGCTTTAGCCTTCTAATGATTAGAAAAGTAGAGAAGAGAGGGAGTGCAACCATGACTCCAAACTAACATGTTACCAACTGTCTCACCTGTTAATATCACTATTATATTTTTGTATAACAGGGTTATTGAGCTAAATTCATAAAAAAAAAAAAAAACATGACCATTGCGAACATATCGACAATATGTACAGCTGGTTAGGTTGCACCACAAAATACTCATGATGGTTTCACTGGTTACCACAGAGTTAGAACAGGGAATGACTAGACTGTTTTAAATACAATAAACAAGCACAGACTGTAGGAAAAACAAACAGGTGCAACCTTTTACCGACCTATCCATCTACCCCAACCTCCTCCTTTGTTGTTATTGTGCTACATCACACTATTCTCCTTTATCCTCTCAACAGAAAGACAAGGTTTGTAATTACTAAGGTTATTAAAGGGCTTTTTAATATGAACATAAACAGATGTCATTTTGGAGAGTAGTTGTCTCAAATTAGAAGCACTGATGAATAGATCATAAAGCGACCTGGAGATTAGATCCATCACTTAGTTCAAGTCATATCTAACATGTTTTCCATACAGCTCTTTTACATCTATGTTAAGGAATCTCTTTCACATATCTCGCCACTAGTCACGGCTATACAATGCTGATTATAACTGTCACCTCTCGTTACTGTCTCCAAGGCCATCATAGAATTACTTACAGTTCCTGTGCCAGGAGTTTCTGATTGTTTTCTCTGAAATCCACAAAAGGCCTGCAAGGAAACTTCCCCACTGATTCCAGAGCCATGTGAGGCACATCTGGAAGATTACTACGGTTGTGTCTTCCAGTCGACAACCACCCAAGCCCCTCTGCTATTTTAATCTGTACTGAATATTCCAACAGGCTGCAATCAAACCAAATAAAAGAGGATTGGACACAGAACAGAAGGCTGTAAAATTAAAAACAATTGCCGGATATTGGAGAATAAGATTGTTTTGTGCATGTTTTTTTCAAATTCCTGTAGAGCTGTGGAATCCATTTAATGTTCAGAAACCAGTTGTTGTGACATGTTGTAATGCTGCAGCCTGAAAGCCTTAAAAATAAATCTCGATTGTGGCCAATGCCAGATCTGCATTTTCTTCCTTATATCTTTGACATTAGTTTACAGAATTACTCATAATTGCAATAATATGATGCAGCTGTAGTCAAGCTGTCACAATATTATAAATTATGAAAACATTTCTTGCACTTATAATAGGTGTAAAGGGAGTAATTTGTTCATTCACAGACATGTTTGCACCCATGTATAAATCATCACTGTCTTCCCCTGTCAGAAAGGAAAAACATGTTTCATGTTGATTTTACCATTAAAGTCTTTTAGAGGACTTTTCTCTGAATGTTGAGCCATTTTGGTCCAAATAAGATGTAACTCGAGTTGACAAAAGTCCTAATTCAGCTTTAATCTGTGTTGTCATTAGTGTTGCCTTTAGTTATTATTAGCATGCATTCAAAGCAGAAAGCTTAAGGAGCAGTAGCCAGTGGTGCTCCAAGTGGTTTATCAGATTTTATTTTGTCACTGTGGGTTTCAGACTCAGGACCAATGTCTCTGCTTAAAGTCAAAACGATGCTTTTCCAAAGGCACACATTAATATACTGTATAATATTTCATTGCAGTTATTTAAAGCTCTTGATAGCAAATGACAGAAGTGCAGATGTGCGACAGAAGGCACAATAAGGAGTTTCTGATCATAATGTAGGATTTGATTTTCTGTAAATGACTAAAAGCAATAAAAAAAAAAAAACATGAATTCTTCTTACTACTTAATTCAATGTTGGTTGGATAAGCAACCTTATTTTTAATATAATTGTTGTACATGTTTTTGTTGTTGTTGTTGTTGTTGTTTTTATGTTGTGAGGAAATAATATCAGCAAAATCATGAAAAACAGCTTTTACACTTCCCAAAGAAACAAAATCACCTCATGAGTTGTCAGCAGCTCATAGATTTCTGTTTTCTGTCGTTTTTCCTCTTTATTCAATGTAAATAAACAAATGTACCTATTATTATAAAAATGGAAATGTTACATACAAGTGGTTGCTGTTAGATGTAGTAAACCCACATGCCAAATACAGTTTGGTTATTGGAATGTAGTATGGTCATTGTTATAAAATTTAGCATAAAATTAAAACAACTGCGATGTTTTGTTTCAGTGTTCTGTCAGTCAAAAAGCATTTCGTATTCCTGAATATAATTTTTCTGTGTTTTTTGCCCTCTGTTCAATTGAAAAGCCTCAGCACTAATGTGAAATGCTTAGAGCTTTAGGTTATTATTTATGTTGTCATTAAAAAGTGACAAAAAGAAAAAGAAATACATAAAGAAACTTAAAATTAAATAACAAAGTAAAAATAATAATAATGAAAAACTTTAAACTTGCTATTTTTTGTTGTCCCATCACTTCACCCTGACCTCCTCCCTATAAACACGTACAAAGTCTTATTATTCCCATTAGTCCATGCAGACCCCTCACTTCCTCCTTTGCTCCAGTCATAATTAATGCAGGTGTTAAGCAGGTGAATTTTAATCAGTTACTGAATTATGTTACATAGTGTACACAGAGTAATAAACTGAATGTGGTGCATTCAAAAAGAAGTGAAGCAGGTCTGTAACATTACTTATAAACCAATGTGTTCTGAATACATACAATAACTGCATAAAGGCGGTTATATATTTTATATATATATATATATTTTATATTTAATCTAACAGCATTAATGACTTTACAAAGTCTGTTGAACTATAATCTTTTTTTATTTTAGACAAAATATGTTTGCTGTAAATGTAATGTAGAGAATGCAATATATTGACAGTTTTGGAGACATCCACCCACACAGATGGATGGTTATTCCTCCACAAAAAAACAACCCTTCAGAGAATGAAGTGTTCAGGGGAGCCTCTTCTTCAGACCCACCTGTTTGCACCGAGTACTCGAACCTCGACTAAACTACTTAAGATAACAATATAACTTAAGATAATACTTTCTCAACTAAACACATTGTGCTTAGCTTTGCGTGCCACCACTAGAGTTCTACTGAATGATAAGAATCAAAAGTCAAAAGCGCAGTAGCGCTAAAGGCTCTAATGTTTTCTTACAGTGTTTCTTTGCTATTCAAACTAAGTTTCCGCTTCTTGGGTTTCATCTGTTTTCATAATCTGTGTTACTTAAGTCACAGAGGGGTTTTGCACGGCCGCTGCTTTTAGCCTGAAAAGAAATTCTCAAGACTATCAGCTGCATCTAAATGAAATGCACCTTATGAACATACGACATATAATGAATGATAGAAAGCTTTAATGAGTAGTGAAGCTGTTTCCACACAGCCATGCTGCGATAACATGCTTGTAGTGAAGAATCTGTCCAAACAGCTCTTGGAAAGAAATGACAAACTTCCAGGACATTTGTAATTTGTATACTTTATGGGGGAGAGGGCCTCAAAAGGAAAACAGTCCAACATTTGAAACCATTAAACATTTAACTATTTATCATTTCATGAGTGCAGGTATTTGAGGAAAAAGATAAAAGATCTGGTGATTGTGAAGGACAAACTTATTAGGAGGTTCAGCCTCTTACTTTGCACCATGGTTTCTGTAAATCTTGAAGCTGTACCAAAGTTAAATTGCTGCCCTGTCATATCTTACTTTTGGAAAGTGGGATTGACTTTCAAGCTGGATTTTAAAAGGAAAGGGGGTTTTGTGCTGTAATTGCTATATAATGAGGGTTTCACTGACCTTCTGCCACAACTCGGACATGTTTTTTTATTTACCCATCTCGCAAAAGGCATTGACTCCATTAAACAGATGGAAAATTCCTCCAGCTCCTGCAGGAATTTGATTTCTCCCAACAGCTGTCTTGCTTTATACAAGCATGAAGTCAGGGAATCGCCCATCTCAAATCAATCACGCCTGCTGACGTTTCCTACAAACTGTGCTCACAGAGCTGCGAGCAGGAGGGGCAGCGTGGGCTGAGAACGGAGCATCGTCATGGCGGGTGAGACGGTGGGCTGATGTGGCCTTGTTTATGTCCTATAATGCTTCCTCGCCTTAGCTCCGTGGCTGAGAGCTGCGAGCTGAGCCACAGGAAATCACCTGACACCTGCAGGAGGAAGCTATACTTTAGCACATCGCCATTAGTTCTGAAATATACTGTGGGTGGTGGTGATGATATTACACTTGGCTCTTTTTAAGCATGTCTTCCAATCTGAACAGCCATTTACCAACGTACCTTTTTTTTTTTTTGCCAAGAAGAGCACAGATTTAAAGTCATGCATTAAATAACAGTCAGAATCTATTTATGGAATTTCGCCAATTAGTTCTTTGCTCCTTTTGCAGTTAATACTAACCCAGTGGTAATGATGACAGGAGAAAATGTGAATTATTATTTATGGTAGGACCAAGTCTTATTTTCAAAGTCATTTTTCTTAAAACAAGACAAACAGAAATTTGATTAAACGATTGTTTTCTCTGTCAGCTGCAGTCAGGGTGTAGACGTTTTGACTTGTTTTAATGGTTTTTTGAGTTTTCTTGGATCTGAAATTGAATTGAACACAGAAATCACACACACACAGAAATCACACACAAAACACCATAAACTCACATCTGTCAGCCCTGGATATTTATTATTTGGTGATTTGTATATATTGTGCTATTCCTTATATCTTAACACATTGTATTGTTAAATAGCCTAGTCTGTTTTTGTTAATGTTACTGTACTGGAGCAACTGTAACCCACATAATTTCCCCAGGGATTAATAAAGTGTGCTGATTTTGATTCTGATTCTGATAAACACTGTTAGACCAGCATATGATGATACTAACACAGCCACGATTAACTCATACTGGCCAGTAAGAGCTCTATAAAATATCCCACACTGTTGCTTACTTGCTTATTACTTACATTATTAGTTCTCACCCACATTTTCTGATTGAGTGGAAGTAAAATAAATGATATCCCCAGAAAAATAATTTCCCCTCAGATGGATGTGGAAGCCAGAATGTTCCGAGTGGTCATTCTGAATTATGAGAACGTGACTCTGAAGTCTGGGTGCGCACAGAAAATAGCATTTATTTTTGACTGCAGCCCTGAGTGAGTGCCCATTCACTGGCACGAGTCGTATACCGGAGAACGAAACACTGACGACTTTATTCCCCCGTCACTTTAAACTGCAAATGTTGCCCCACAGTTCTCTTCATGTTCCCGCCTCAGAGTGTTGACAGTTCAGCTTCATAATGAATGGAGGTCTCTGAGCTATTTTGTACAGCTGAGTCTGTGAACGCACCATGTGTTAATGTGACTGCAGCTTGTTGCCAGGATAAGTGATTAGAGAACGGCGTAGGAAATAAATCATCAAATTAGTTGTTTTTTTTTAAATTTACAGTATATGTTTACACTGTGACGCTGGATCGGTCATGTTACTAAGAGAAATGCAGGTAAATAATACCTTTCTGTGACATATGAGGAATCTAATAGTTGGAAAGCTAAGCCATCTTCTGTAATACTTACAGTTTCTTCACCTCTCAACATCCAACAAGTTACCAGCAGCCTGTCTAGTGTTAGGCTTAAACTTTAAAAATAAAGTTTTGGATATTAATTTCGTCATCACAGTTTTTCTGTTAAAGTGAATTAAACTCTATAAAAGTGGGGGTGAACATTGCAACCCTAGATTGGGTTGCCAGTGACATTGTGGTCAAGAGGTTAATGGTGAGGAAATTATAAAGCAATGCGCTTTCTTACCTATTTCTAGTGGGATTAGCTCTGATTTCTCCTAAGTGAATTTAACAGAAACAGCAGGATGACGATTTTTACATGTTTAAAGGATATATGGGTAAAACATCCATGATCACAGGAGTATAAGGTTTATCACAGCACAGACCAAATATCACTATATAAGCTGGGAAACTTAGACTATCAGAAACTAAGATAACATAATTTGGAGTCTTCTGACCATCCTTTTAGCTTGGTTTTGAGCTCCTGCTAAATGCTTGTTTTTGATAGGGTCAAGCAAACCAACAATTCCCCCATATGTGAGCACAAGGAAGGAATAACTCTCTTGGACAGAAGCAGGCTTGGGGTGGGCTGCCACCTGCCTCCATCCACTGGGATTAGAGGAAAACTTTGGCTGTCATTTGCAGTTGGACAGTCAGGTTCTAGAGCTTTTCCACCAAAAACAGCTGCCTTGTGCTGCAGTAAATGAGGCTGATGAGAGAGGTGAGACTGATCCAAAGCAGTGAAGTTACAGGTCGAGGTCGAAAAGTTGGCCCGTCGATAAAAACGGGCGAGGGAAACAGACTAAATAACAATACACCTTGAGAATGGGACTTCAGGGTCTACTGAAAATGAAAAATAGCCGTGGACCAAAACATCAGATGTGTGTGCAGTGATGAAAACAACTTCTGTCCTCAAACTAAGACATGAAACATGTCTGCATTTATTCTGCATTCTTTTACATTGTTCACTTCACTTATATTATCTCGTCACAACCTCTTCTTCTTCTGTGGTTTTATTTTACAGAACGCCAGAATGAAGACATTCATTTGCAGGGAAGGGCGCCCAAACACCTACATGCTCAAATGAAACCTACATCTATGCTACACATTATTTATTAACCAAAACCTTCGAAAGCTTTCTAATCACCAATTTCTGCTTTCCAGATAATCTTCACAGATGGTTTGAAAATAATAATTAGCCACTTGGTCAATTATCATGACTTATCATGTCACTGTTAGACAGAAAAGAGCTATTAAAGCTTCTCATTTCCTGTTGTTTTATGTTTTGCAGGCATTTTACAAATCACGCCCGGGCCTGCTGTTGAGGACACAAAATTCCTCCAAGAAGGTTGTTTATTTTTACTCTACCACTATCTAGCCAAGGGTTTAAGAGGTAAAAACATTTGTATCAACTGATGCTGTACTTTTGCAGTGCACGTCTAGATTCCCAACAGCATCAACACAGAAAACTGAGAGGATAAAACCAATTTCATTTGCTTCCACTGTGGTCGTGGTGTTATCTTACAAACTTTTTCAATTTGCCTTTTTTTATTTACTAATCATTTCCAAGTGTAATTTGAATGCTGGCTCGTTAACTGTCAGATCCTCTGGCGACCGACAGCAGCATGTTGTAATTACTTCATTTCATATTTAGAACATTATGCCTAATGACTATGAGAGTATCTGTAAAAAATGGCAGTCCTATCACAGAGTGGAGTCATGCTGGCTTCTTCATTGTTTACCATTCAAGCGGCCCCGCTCGCATTTCTATCAGTCCATATATTGACTAATACAACAACATACCTTGCCATCAATATCAACATCCTTCAGTTAGAATTATCTCAGCAGATGTAATGTGGAACAGGCATGTTGTCAGGGAGCGTCCAGTGAAAACAAAGAGAAGAATGGCAGAGCTAATGTGGAGCTGGGCCTGCACAGAGTTGGGTTTCAGGCTAATTGGGATCATACGCCGCATGTGCAGTTTTGGCACATACGTTAGATTAATCAGGGGCTCTTTTAATCGTGGAGAATTTCTCCTGTGCGTGGTCGGGGCGGCTACTTCCCCCTACCCTCTCAGTCCAAGACCCCCAAGCCTGTGCTACGTCTAAGCACGGACCTTTTGACTCCATAAACACCCGCTCGATAAAAATTGGGGTCAACCTCTCGTTGCTCTCATCGGAGCCTTATCGTGCCACCACAAAGGGTCCCTTTAATGATTAAATTGTATGGATGTTCCGAAATTGCAGATTCTTGGCAGCCGACTCTTCCTCCTGATTGTAATTTATGTCGGAAGTCATTGCTGTCCAACACTCGGCCCCCTCTCAAAGCCCAGGAGAGAGGAACGTGCACGTGGACAAGGCCTGCGTCGTCCAGTCCGCTCTGGGTCTAATCTGCAACGTGGAGCCGAGGCGACCTCACACATTCACCTTGCAGCATGTACAAATTAACAAATGCATTTCTAAAATGTGCTTGTGTTTTTCTTTCCTTTTTTTCTGGGACCTTTTTGCCAACCTCAGCTCTGCTGTTTAGGTTAACCTGTCATTAATCTGCATATGATTAGGCCCTGACATAAATTTGACATCCCGGGTAAGGACTGATTAGCCATTTGCTTTGGTGATGATGATGACTGTGGTGGCGGTGTGTATGTGTGTGTCTGTGCGATGGCGGAGGGGGGATTGCAGATGTCCATGTCAGCTGTGGATCTTTGGGTGAAACTGAAAACTGAGACTACAATGTAAAGGAAAGGTGCCCTTTGGAAAAAAAAAACATCCCAGATGATTAGCAGGACTCCCAAGAATCTGGATTCCATCTTTTTCAAAGAAAAATGAATGTAGAGAGTTTATTAAGCCTTAGAGGCATCAACTGAGTGAAACTAATACACTAACTAATAATATTAAGAACGAGCTTTCATAGGTTACACTTGCACAGTTATTTCATCCATCCATAAATTCAGTATGTGGGTCTTTTTCGACATAATGAGAATCCCATACTGTAATGTATATCATAGCCATGAAGAAATGGGCTTGCCTACATAATAATGGCGCTCGGGTTACTGATTAATATATCCTCTCATTAATAACAGAAGGCCTTTGAAATGTAAAGCAATGGCAAGTTTATATTGAAGGGAGGATTCAAAAAATTCCTCACCATAAGAGTAAGAGCTCCACAGCGAACAAGTCTGGACTCTGTGAATAAAAGAACTCACAATAAGTCTTCCTCCTCCCCGTCACCAGACCAGCAGAGATTTGAAAAGTCTGACTTTCTTGCTCTACGTTGTCATATTGGTGAGTTATAGAGTAAATAAATGTGTCTGTAAACAGTGGCACCGTTCTAAAAATTCTCCACCGCAACTCCAGCAAGTGTGATGCAGCACACCGACGGCTGCACGTAGCATCTGCCACACGCTCCGTAAACTTACAGAAACGAAGGCAGGGTCGGAGGGGTTGGCCACTGCGGAGGAAAGCGTTAAGTGTAATGTGTGTTGATATGAGCTCTGGGGATTCTGGAACTGCTAAACATGTTCGTGTTTTTTATCTTAACTGGGAGATTCAGACCTTTAATTTTCACATTGAAGACAGGGTGTAAGACACATTTTCTTTGAAGTAAACGAGCTCGACTTTTGGGCTTTGTTCTTCTGTTTACAGCAATTTCTACACACACACACGAGCACTGGTGTTTGCAACATTATGATCCAGCTGCTTATTGATCCCACGCTCTTCCAAGGGCAACATCTCAAGGGCATTAGGCCAAGAGAGTTTTTGTGGAAATTGGCTTAAAAACAGGAGCAGGTATACAAAAATAGGTCAAAATGCAAACTATTGACCTTTTATTCCGGTTGTTTGAGCTGCTTTTTTGTTGTTGCTTTTTGTTTTTTAACAAACTGTTTGATCGAGTTGCAGTTTTGCATATGTTTTCTGATGCAAGCCATACTTTTAGACAGCGGTTTCAACTGTCCAAGTGGGAGATGATGAGTTGTGATTGGCTGATTTTGATGTGTATTTCAAGCTACTGAAAAAACAAATTTTTTTCAAATGGTGTCAGTGTCTCTCTAATATACCTGTTATATATCTTTTTTTTTTTTTTAAAGCGTATATATGTTACTACAGTACATTGTGTGTTGTCCTTGTTTAATGAGTTTCATACTTGTCACATATATGGAAAAGAAGGAGAAGTTTTGCACTTCCAGGCGCACTGACACTGCTTTATCACAACAGTAATTTATTTCACTGCATTTGATTCTTGACAAATATCTTAAACTCAAGACTGAAGAACAAACAGATGTGCATCTAATCTAATAAAATCTAATGAAATCAAACACTTAACCAGCATAAAATATTATTGTGCTGTGGAGTGACTTGTTAGGCACCGGCAAAACTTGCAGCTGTGTCTACTTTCTTCATTTACACACTCAATTGGCCGTTTTATAGCCTAATGAAAAGCATGAATATAAGCGTAATAAATTCAGCTAAAGTGTGAGCTGTTGTCCCATCGAATTCATGCCATATATTATTTTTAATGTCATTTTAGACCTCTTTTAGTGCCCATGTATTATTTGCTTTTACCATAAAAATAAATGCTACCATTTACGCTCCAATGATAAGCCACATTGACAAATATTTCTTCTACTTCTTTGTTTTAAAGTTTTGAATAGAATTGAAAAACAGACTCCTGATAAAGGTACACTTTCACCATCTGTGCTCTGAGATCTGTCCCTCTTGTGGGCAAGAGATGTGAGACCAAGAATATGTAAAATACTAGAAGTTTCAAAAATCATTTTTCAGTATTTTCATTGTAAAACCATTCAAGAGTGCATGTGCGCTTTTTGTCTGTAATGTATGTTTATATAAAGTAGTAAAAGTGTATTCTTCTATTTAAGTCATTAACTACTGTTTTGTGATAATTACATGGGAAGTTGTTAAGCAAATTAAAATGAGGTGGATTAAAAAAAAAGATACTGTAGCTGCAATGGTCTCTGAGGAAACCACACATTTTATCCTGTTTAATGGTATTGTTTAAATAACTAGGCCTGTAGTATTCCTGCTGCATACTAATGGCATTATGAGTGTGAGTCTAGACAGTGCTGGTTTGTCCAAGGATAAATGTGAGCGTCCCTGTGAGATACTATTAGAATATTTCCAGAAAATAAAAATAAGATATGGCCTAACAGTGTTATCATAACACACACAAAAAAGATCAAATAAAGTACCCTTTCATCCATGCTACCAGCAAATCTGAATAGGATTTTTTTTAATCCATTTAATAACATCAGAGCAAACAGTATTATGCATTATTTTCCATTCCAAAGTACGCTATTTAATATCCACTGTTTATGGTGCAATAGAAGTTACAATTATTTATGCAGATATATAGATATAGATATATAGACTTACTGTAGGATTTATTCAGTAGGATTTATATATTTAACTCCTAAACCAGTAATGTTAGTTATTTGTATTTATCTTGTACTTTTTACCCATTTTAGTTATTTTTATTTCAACTGGTTGCTTAGCTTTTTCTATTAGGCCATTTTTAAACTACTCTTCTTTGTTTCTTTATCCATTACTTTTAGCTGTTCGTCTACCACATTTAGCTGTTTCCTACAGTATCTAAATGTTATTTGGTCTATTACAGTTAGCCATTTTTGAGCTATTTGACTGGTTGCTTAGCTATTAAATGTTGCTTAGCTGCTTTTGCATTGCTTTTAGCTTTTTACCCACTTATTGTAGTTTCTTACAGTATATCCTTTTTTTTATTTTTGTCTTTTGGCTACTTAGTCATTTTAGAGCTATATGAACTGCATATTTCATCAGTAACCAATTTCCCTATGTCACCCTTCACTGCCTTTGTTTTTTCAACTTTTTATCTGTTACTAGTTGATTTAGCTTCTTTATTTACACTGGTTACTTTTAGTTAACCACCCTAGCTAATAGTTTTACTTAAATGTGCTTGTTGTGCTGTTTTCCACATTCACTTTGCATTTTAAATTAGTCTTTTTTCTATTTAGGAAACATTTTAACTAAAACTTTGAGTCAAAAACTTGAACCTGGTATATTAAACAATATATAATAATTAGTAATAATAATATGAAAATACTGTTTTTTATACTCATGTAGCATTTGTATTTAGAGGCAGTGAAGCGTTGAGCGCGCAGACTCCACATTTCGAGTGATGAGAATGATGAGAGAGCCTGCGTTTGTGATGGTGCACTGCCATGATGTCTGAGAGTGTTTAATGCGACGAGTCCGATGAATTTCCGGCGGAATTCTCAATTCCAACTCACCATTTATTTTTATTACTAGTATTAGAGTGACGCAACTCAGCGTTAGTTTTTCTCCTGTTGATCGGTTGAAAAAGCTAGAAATGTATATAAAAGTTTAGTTTTAATGAACAGACAGCCCATTTAAAATACGGGATTAGGCCTCCGAAAGCGATGTGACAGCAGCACAACAAAGAAGAAAACGTACTCGAAATAATTCGCCGATCAGCTACGCATTGAAGTAATAATGTGTTTAGCAAGACAGCTTCTTAACGAAAGCTATCCTCACGTCTATCTATATCTATATCTATATCTATATATATTGCTCGCTTTACTTTGCGAGAGTAAAGCGAGTAACAGACATATTCCGACATTTTTATTTTGTGTATTTATTTTTTACTTTTAGTAAACCTTTAATTATCTGTTCAGTGTTGTCGTTCAGCTTTGCTTTACTGAGATCAGAATTTCGTTTTATTGCGACTGACAGAGGCGTTGAGGGAAAACTATCTTTAAAAACAAGCTAAAGAAATAATCTTTTCACCTCAGGTTTTCATCATCATTATTATTATTATTTCCTTGGTTCTTCCTGTGCAGTCCAGATCTGTCAAGTTATTAGCTTTTATATATTCTGATTAACATGTTCAAGATAAATTCAAGCTAATGATACTGTAACATATTCTCGCCTGCATTCGCATTCACCTAAATGGCCCTGATATCCTACACTTCATGTTAAAAGAGACATATTTTGCATTCTCCTTATAACTACTCATTAAATAAATCCATATTTGTATTTCGATCTATAAAGAGAAGCCCCAATGCTGCAACATGGAATCATGACATTACCACAGCAGGACACACGGGTAAGAGGCTCAAGAGCATTTTTTCCTAAACCTGAGCGCCTTTACGTCCCTCTGTCTCTGTTATCTGGAATATGGGGCTATGGTTGCATATGAAAGCTATGTGAGGAATCGCTGCGAACTTGTCTGAATGTGCAGATATGCATGCATGTGGGGCGCGTGTGAACAGGGCCGTGCGGGGCCGGTGACGGCGCGCTGTAGTAAAGGCTTATGTTTAACCACGCCCCCTTTGCAATAAACGGAGAAGAGCCTTAGTGAAAATATATTTAATAATTAAACAAATGCAAAGTTACACAAAGGGAATGCAGGACAGATAAGTGAGAGCTGATCCTTAGAATATAAAGAGTTAGACCTACTGCAAAGATTTGAGTCCCCTCCTCAACAGCAGCATCATGAGGGAATGCCACAAAAACGCCGGGCTGCTGGAGGATGTCGCCTCGTGCACATTAGGTTTCTGTAGGGCTTTTTTTTCATTTTCTTTGTTTTCTTTTTTTGCACCAGGTGGCCGTACGGTCCAGCAAAAAGTTCCCCCTTTTTCAGGCACTCTGAGCGTCCCACAGGTTCATAGATAAAGAGGCCCCGGTCATTCCTCCTGAGCGTTCTCTAAGTGGGAGCTGGAGCCATCGGGCCGGTCAGCCTCTGCGGTGGATCGCTCCTGCTCAGACAGCTGCTCGCTGCTGGGGATGGAGTTCTTCTTAGGGCGACCTTTGGGCTTGGTCGGGGACTCCAGGCCGCCTCCCTGCAGCACCTGCGGGAGAAACTCGGTTTTAGCCTCAGAGTACAGACGGTGACTCATACATGTGATTTGGCATCTTTCACAAAGCAACACATGAACATATTCAATGCGACG
>VUQG01019642.1:0-21556 GCA_015106755.1 Etia nguti | reverse complement strand
TGGCTCCTAAAGGTTGTGAAACTTTTCAGTTTTATGCAGTACCAAAGAGAACTGCTAATGAAACAGACCCGAGAAATTAATTTGAGGTTGGCTAATGAGTCTTAAGTTCAAAAACATGATGTCATCATGCTGTGAGCAGAAAAAACAAAGTCAATAGCCAAATAGCTTTTGAAGGTAAAGGTTCAGTAATGCAGTCGCATCAATTTATAATCTTAGAGTTACCTCAAAGACTTCAGTTGTAGTTTGCTCATTAAAATTAGCTTTAAATGATGTAACTTAACCAGTCAGCATAGTTTAAAGCATGGAAACTAACAACAGTGGACCAAAGTGTTGAGTGTGTCAGAGATAAAGTGATCTGTCACTAACACTCTTGCCGTTGTCACTGGGTGAACAGCAGGTTTTGGGGAGTTTCTGCTCAGGTTCAGAGCACTCCGTGTCAGTGGAGTAAGCATCAGGAGGGATGGCATAGTCACACTCTGATGTCATCGAAGCCACGGACACAGCTTGAGGACAGTAAGTTGACACATGAAAAAAAGAGAAAGTCAGTCTTTGGAGGTGAGGAATGAAACCAAAAAAAGGTCTTAAATCTCCAGGTCCTCTGATAGCCACGTGAGACTAGCTCCAAAAATGAGTTGATCCCCACAGATATCAGTCTTAAAATTTGTGTTATCAACAAAAATCAATTCTCAAATATTAACTGATATGAAAAATTACTATTTTTTTTTTTTATAGGTATAAGCAGTTAGCCAATAGCTACAAATGTAGCCTGTGGTTCACAAGCTAGTGCTCTCTGGGAGGGTTGTGTCAAACTAAACATGCAGAACCATTCACTGTGTCAACGATAGCAACATTAGCTAAGTAGTTATAAATAAGTTAGTAGCTAGCAGCTATGGCTAATAATAAAACTATAGCATTAGTGTGCAGCAAATTTCATTAGTCCTTGCCTGTCTGTAACGTTATAACAGATGGTATTAATTTAACAGGATAACAAAATTTTCTGGGTTTAAAAACTATTATGTTTCTCTTAAGGACCGAACCTGACAAGCGTACTAACAATTCAAAAAATGGCAGCTGACCTTAAGTGGTCAGTTGGACTCATAGCCTGTCTAATTTGGTGAGTGAAATTCAAGTATTTTAATTAGTATGGTACTAATATAGATCTGTGTGATGCTTTTACACAGTCTATGGTCACCAGGGGTACAAAAAATAAATAAAATGGGGAAGGTCACAATGCAAAACTAGAGGCTATGTCCATCTTTTATATTCAGTGGTTGTTTGTACCTCTCTTGAGAGAGCGTGGGCTGCCTGGGCTGCTGTCTTTTCTGGAGCTGGAGGAGGTGTGGGAGCTGCACAGGGAGCCGTCCTCATCTCCTGAACTAGATGACTCCTCAGAGCTTGATGACTCATCTGAGAAGGGACTGCTGCTCAGCAGAGTAGCTTTCTACAATTTGAAAATGGCACACACTCAGAGCCACATACTAGATATTAAAATCCACTTTGGTGACACAATTGCTGTTAACTATGAAAAAAAAAGCATTTTCTTTTTAAGTTCACAAGTGATCAAATAGACAGTGAGGGAATGTACAGGTGTTACAATTAAACATGGCAGTAAAACTTGCTATGTACTCTTATACTTACCCCCTTCAGAGTAGTGTAAACTGGTGTAGTCATGTTTTTATAGATGAGTGATGTGTACATTACAAAGGCTGGATAGGAAGACTGAAGCGATGGGTCTAGGACACAAAGTACAGGTTGTTTTTTAGAAATCACTACAGCAGACTAAGCAGTCAACTAAATAGCCAGACCTGTTTTTTTTCCCAATCTCTTACCTTTGTTAGACAGGTCTGTGCATGAAGTGTCAGACAGTCTGATTCCTGATTTAGCAACAGCATATATACGACTTTCCTGAAAAGAAAACGTGCTATGTCACCGGTCAATTTTAAAAACAAGTCTGCCATTAAGCTAATGACATTCAAAAGCTGATAACTGTATACACTATATTTATTTTTGTGTATCATCTCCCTTCAGTATATGAAGGCAACTCCTGGTTAATGATCTGAGCAGGAGTTCATCTTACTGTTAAACTGACTCTCTCAGCTGTTTGGCCACAATAAGCAGCAAAGTAGCAAATATTTCAACAACCTGCCCATTACTTTTATTTGCATCTTAATTTAATACATATTTATTATCTTTAGTGACTTTAGTGCTTTTAACAGTTATTTTTACTTAAAATTTTCAACTGTTACTACTTTGAGCTTACTACTTTAGCTGTTAGCTGTACTATTAGCTAATACTTAATAGCCATTTGTTTAGCATTGTAGCTGTTAAAGTTAGGAATTTAGCTAATTTTATTAATTCAGTGAGCTAATTTAACTTTTTGTTTAATTTTATGTCCATTATTTATGTTGACTGGCTATTTTTTCACTATTTATTGACTTTAGGCTTCAGTTAATTTTCTGTTTAAACCTGCTCAGTCGCCCCATTGCTAAGACTGCTTTCTAATTCTAATCAATGAATTTATCTACTTGAAACTTTTCTGTTTATGCATATTAACAGCAGATGGCAGTGTAACCAACAGAATTACAAACATGGAGAAGTTCCTGTACTTAGTCCAACACTTGTAGAAGAAAGTATGCTGTTAAAATTGTAATGTTTCACATGAAGGACTTTGTGTTCCACAGTAGTGTAAAATACTGTTTCCTTAATCTAGAAAAAACAAATTCTGTAAATTTGATTTCTTTATTCATAATACAGAATTTGTTTGGGAATTTGTTATCAGTACCAAATTTGCAAAAAAACTTGGTGTGCCTAACATGAACCTTGGGCAGTCTTACCCAGGAGGGGAGCCTGTGTAAAGGTGGAGTAGGAGGTTTGCTGCCAGGTGTGGTGCTATCACAGTCTGACCTCTCTGAGCCCATCTCTGTCCCAGGTTCAGATGAATTCGGTGCGGATGCCACGGTGGTTGCTGTTTGGGAGCCGGGAAGGATTTCAGGACCTATGGCTTTGCCCGTTTCCATGCCAACCTCCTGCTGTGTGTCAACGTCAGTTTCCTGTGGCCGGAGGGGGCGCAGCATGCTGAGTGCATTACGCGTTTGGCCGTGTGCTGCCTCACTGCTGATTGGCGGCTGGCTTAGGTGTTTCTTGGCCAGAGACACGTTCATCAACCCGAACCCTGTGGGAGTCCTCAGGCGGGGCTGTTTGGGTGAGGCGGGGTTGTCTTTTGGATCCTGGGGTGGGTTGGGTCGTTTAGGGGTGAGAGCTGGTGTGAGGATGGGGCTGGGAGTGTTAGGTTCACTAGAAGATGATGAGGAGTCAAGTCTCTGTGACTGGAATCGTTTGTTGAGCTCCTCAGAGGTGCAGTCCTCCAGCTTAGCCGTGCGTCCCTCCTCCTCTTCATTCTTACACCCTGCTAGCGTTCCATCTGATGACTCCAGCAGACTAAAGCTGGGATGCTCTGTACGCTGCATGTCATCGTCAAACAGAGAGCTGCTGTCGTCTGAAGCTGTCAGGTAGGTCTCACTGCTGGGCCGGCTGAACTCCAGACCGCACGCTCCGCTTCTGCTCTCACACACTTCTCCTTCTTCCACTGATGCAGCACTGGAGAGCACAGACAATACACGGCGGGACTCGGGTCCACATGCATTGCTAACAGAGCTTTCAGGTGCACCGTCATCCTCTAGTGGAGAACACAGCAGTCCAGTTTGGCTCGGTTTATGGATTTCACCATCTGTCACTGATGAGGCTGTCTTCTTACTACTTTTATCTGCCAAAGAAAACATAAAAATATGCAATTCAGTAATATCTGTATAATTTCACAGGTGGTGGAGAAAGCATTTGAGATCTTTCTAGATTACAGTACAAATCGAAATGAACTATATATTTCAAAAAAAGAAAGAAAGTTAAAGAATTCAAATTAAATAAGTTTATTTAAGGATTTATTCCTCTGGGCTAGTTGACCCCTCTCTACCTTTGATCTAATTTCTCTCCCTTATTTATTTTCTGGTGAATTTGCAAATCTACGCTTTTCACAGTGTTAATGTCACAAACAGAGATATATCTGACAGCTCGGGTGGAGGTAGCATTTACCATGCAAATCTGAAATCTGTGTTCCAGCTGAACAGCGCAGTGTGCAGAAGCACAGGGATAATCATTTACTGTCAGATCCTGACTCATCCTTTTCCTGTTTGCCGTGTAATGCTGTGTATTAGTTAAAGTGAGTATTGTATATTGCAAGATTCAGACATTAATCTTAAGACACTTCTGATCTTTCGGAGTCTCATTAACTATATTTTGACAGACATTTCAATGTAAAACTCAGAAACACTGCAAGGCGCTTTAAAAAGTATTTTTACTGACCGCATTTTATATTATGGCTGACTTGCGGGATCTGAAAGTGAATCTAAATACATATTTAATGAGGTCTGCAATAATAAGTGTGTTCATGGGCCAGATTTACTAATGCTCTGCACCACAGCAAAAACCTCTTGTGACTCTTTAAAGCTGCTGTCAGGATTTAATGAAGAGACGTGGTATCAGTTTTGTGGCAGATGTTTTGGTGGTTGGCCTTTTTGTTTGTCGATTTGGAGTTTCCCTGTCAGAGCACAAAACTTTGTGAGGAGAAATGTGTTTAAATGAAACACACAGATGTGAGTCAATAATTTCACGCTGAGAAAAACACGTGTTATTTTGGTTGTGGGACTTGTCTTGACTAAAACTAGCCCACTGAATGAACAATGGGCTGTGAGCAATGGGGTGTGATGATCAAGGAACTGACCTCACATTGTCACCACTGTTCCCTCAGTGGTGCTTGTTTCAGTCATTATGCAAATGTACTGTTTATAAGATTGGAGAAACCTGCAGTCAGCTGAGACTGAAGAAGTCACTTGGATGAGTGACGAAATGTTTCTCCCACTGAAAACGCTACGTCCAGATGATTCTGTGGGTCTTTTATCAGCAGTGCGCACACAGAACATTTTTTTCACATAATGAAAAAAAACAAAAACCTGCTCTTATACTGTATATTTTAGGTTAGTTGTTTTAAAACTGCTGATTTGTGCTGGTCTTGGTAGAAGTCTGGTTATTGTTGTAATGTACTGGCTGTATCGTTGTCTGTAAGTTAGACCATTTTTTGTAGATCACCTGCAGAACTTTCCAACCCCATTCGTGCAATTCTGCAATTGCGGCATCACACAAACTCACCCCAGTTAGTAAATCCTCCCCTATGTGTGAATGCCTTGCCTGTGGCTTCCCTCCAGGTTCCTTTCTGACCCACCTGACACACATCACTGATCACTGAGCAGCAGTATATTAACTCCAGCTCTTCAACACACTTTTAGCCTCTCTTCTGGCTTTTTTTTCCTGGACTTGTGTGACCAGGAACACCATCTTTTAAATGCCAGTGATGTTATTGTGTTATATAACTATCACACATTATTATTATTATTATTAAAAGTCTCCAAATAGCCCATAAAATACTCCAGTGGCAAATAGTTTCCCTAATACAGCATGACTATGACCTCACTCAGAAAGTTACCGTCCTGTGTCCAGCCCTGCCTCGGAGTCCCATCTAACCACTCACAGATGCTGTTTTCATTATCCATAGCTGTGTGACTGTGTGGGGACTTACCGGTTTTGTCCCTGGTGTCTGTCTCCCCCTGCGTGCTCAGGGTCTTCTGGGACGGCGCTGGTCCAGTTAGGACCTGCGGGTTCTTCCCTCTCACCTGAAAGCAGCCAAACGTCAGGCTGCTAAGACGCTGGGCTTCACCTGGCCTACACAGGGCTCCGGCTCCACCTCTGCACTTCTGCTCAAAGGCTGCAAAAGCAGCGAACAACAATGTATTAGCAGTTATAAATCTATATTTCCTAGTAGCAGGCATTTAGGAGTTTTAACCTGCGTATATCTTGCAGGTTAATGTGTTCCAACAAAGTTCCAAAAGCCTTTACCTTGTATTTGTTTTTGAAGCTCCAAAATCTGAGCCTCCTGTTGTTTATTGGTTTCTCTTAATGCTGCGTTCTCTACCTCAAACTGAAGCACAAACATGTTCTCACATAAACCAGCAACTTTGTGCAGAGAAGGCACACACATTAAATACTTTAGCTTATCTTCCAGTTTTCCGTCTCTTTCTTGTCTGTGTTTTGGGAACCTTTACAGCTGACATACATACAGATTTACCTCTGACAACTTCAGCATCACCCATTCTTTGATCTTAGCTGCCTTCTCTTCCACTGTCTTGGCATCTTGAAGGCGGAGCTGTTTCTGTTGAAAGAAGTAAAAATGAGCTTTCTGTCTCTCTGGGTGAATATATTTTGGAACAAGAAGAGCAGATCGAGATGAAGCGAAACAGAGAACAGGGCGGGGAAACACAAATGAACAGTAAGGAGGTTAAAGACAGTGTTCATAGAGATACATGTGGTATTAAATTTAAAAAAAGGGGGATTATGAAGTACTCCACTGGCATCACATCTGTTGAAATTCTTTATGTGTGTGCTTTTTTTACCTGCTCCTCCAGCTGCTGCTCCAGCTGTGCGATTACATCCTCCTTCTCCTGCACTAACGCCTGCAGCTCCTGGCACCGCTGAAACAGACGCACCTCTGAGTCTCCAGACTGACCATCTGCTGCTTTGAGCTTCTCCTCCATCCACTGCACCTGGAATCATCACACATGTACTCACATAATTGCATTCCGACACGCCGAAAGGAAAGACAAACAACCAACCTTGTGTTTCTGGTCCTCACCTGCTGCTGAGCTGTGAACGCCCGTTTCTCTGCATCGATCACCTGCGTCTCCAGTTGCTGAATCTGGGAAAGCAAATGTCTTATTTCAACTGGATTTTTTTTTTTTCCTGAAAATCCAAATATCTTACTAGTCTTGTTACATCTTTACACAAGGACCTAAACACATAAACCATACAGTAACCCCGTCTGATCTAAAATTAGTAATCAGTTTCCTTTCAGTGATCCAGACTGCGAATGTTTGCAAACGCATGAGATGAAATATCCACTCCACTCGAGCCTGAAGCCAAACACAACAGCACCAAATAAAGACAAAGAAAGTCTTGCATGCCTAATGAGAACTCCACTCAAGATAACGCTGCCACGCTAGAAAGGAGCAGATGCGATTCAGCTGGGTTCTGTTTTTCGAAAGAATGCTTCTATTCACATAGATTCACATTCATTTGCAGCCATTTTTAACACAAGCTACTGAGATTTTAAGCAACCTCCTGTGCTAGTTTATTTCTCTTCCACATGCTGAACATGTGCTTTTGCTTTACGGCGTTATTTTTCTTCACAGAAATTTTAGCCAAAGATAAGGGACAATCACTACTGGATTTTGTCTCTCAAATACGTTAAAGTGACAGGAAAATGCATCCTGCCACACAAGGTTACACAGCTCTGTACCCTGTTGAAAATTTCTGAAACGTTTCCATGTGACAGACAAAATATAAAATAACACTCCCTCCCTATAACCTATAGTAACTGGGAAGCTAACTGTAAATGTCTGTTTGCCAGGAAGGAGCAGCCAGTTATTTTGGGGGAATGGATTCATTTGTTTACAACATCATTATAAAGTCTTTTCATGGCTGTAGAAGTGCAGCATATAGCGCCTTTAACCATTACATAATGGTGATGAGGTGCCAATGTTACAAGTAGCCCTGTGTGCTAAGATCACAGCAGTACATGTGGAAGCTAGCAGGAGTGTGCTAAAACAACAGCAAAAGGTCACACGGATTAAACACACAGACAAAAGCAGGCATACACACACACACACACACACACATGAGATTTAAAAAAAAAACCTGTGGGAATTGAGGAGCGAGACAGAGAGATGACTTTATGAACAACATTCCTCTGAAATTCCTCAGCTCAAAGTGGCGGAAGCAGCGTAGGAACCACTGTCTTCTGAGGAAACTCTCTCCAACCTCAGAAGCTTTGAGCGGGAAAATATGCAGGATTGTAGATGGAAACTGTCTGTGTAGCAACCACCATAGCAAAAATATTCCTCTACATGTCCACATATGTACAAAATGCATATTAAAAAAAAAATCTGTAATTAACATGTAGTGTACAGTAAATGTACATCACTGGTCCTTTTTATTAATAGTAACAAAGAGAATGGACTGGCATCACTTTATGTTATATACACACAGCATATTCCATCCATCCATTATCTTCTGCTTATCGAATTTAAGGTTGCAGGGCAACCATAGGGCAGGAGGTGGGGTACACCCTGGAGAGGCCACCAGTCTGTCACAGGGCTAACACAGACAACCATTCCCACTCACATTCACACATACAGGAAATTTATTATCACCAATTAACCTAACCCCACTAACTCCATGTCTTTGGACTGTGGGAGGAAACTAGAGGACCGGGAGAAAACCCACACAGACACAGGGAGAACATGCAGAAAACATTTTTTGTGGGGGAAAGCTGAGGCAATTTTATCTGTTCACAGGTACAATGAACAGGGTTTCTATGTGTACTGAACATCCTTTTAATACTGGATGGATTGTAATGTAAGTTTTCCTGAAGGAATTTTAGACTTAGATGTCTCCATCAATCGCTTAAAAATGTTTTACAATTATTACAATTTTTATATTTTTTGAGGAAAACATATTAGTTGCTTTTATGTTAATCAAAAATGATTTCTTCCTTCAAAGGGCTAATAAAGTATCATTATATTTGCAGCCAGCTCACACACTCATGTGTCACATCACGGTGCCAGCTACGCGCTGTGAATAGCTCCTTGTCATATGTTACTCTGTAGAAATCGACAAATTAGCACTTAAATTAGTAGCTGCCATATCCAAACTTCATGGAAACCGCTGTGAAGAGCGACATCTGTATTTAGCCTGGAGACAGGCATGGCTGAGCTCCAGTTTTCCTCTGCTTCTGTTCACTTCTAGAGACCAGAAGAAGTGGACCAAGCTCAGGCCAAAGCCGGGAAGCCACACCCTGCCAGACACCCACACTGTTTCCACCGCGCAACATTTTCTGGACCGAAGTGGAAGCCAGGCCTTTTACACAGCCGCTGTTCCACCTGACATTTGAACAACATTTCACAGAAGAGGATTCTAGGAAGAAGAATTTATAGGATTATGTCACTGCGTGTCCACATCTGGAAAAAGGCTGTGGGCGTATTCAACTCAGTATTTGGAGAGTTGAGGTAGAGCTTTTGTGCATCTGGTTTTGAAGATACTTTTGTCCTGATAAAACTGACAAACTGTGATGAATGCAGCAATAACACAGATGCAGCAAACTTTTCTTCACCTACTACTGCAGTCCCTGTGAACCTCAGAAGCATCCGTGGATTACTTTTACTACAGGAAAAAGCGCATTTTGATGAAGAGCAGACATGAGTAAAGGTCAATGCATATCACACACAAATGCGCAGTCTTTCTCTTCCCTATATAGATCCTCCGCTGTACCACAAACGACCGACCACATGTGCCTCTTTCAGTGACAGATATAGCATCTGGCAGAACACGCCATGTTAATTACAGGCCGTGTATACTGTAGGCTACAGCTGGAGTCGACACGCACACAAACTTTTACGCACACACCAGACAAAACAGTGTATAAAAAGGCTTAAACACATTAACTGCTGCGTATCAGAGCATGCGAGTAAGTGTGTGTTTGCTTCATGTTGTTATATATAGGATAAACCCAACCTGGGTGTGTGTGTGTCATATCCTGTACAGCTCACATAGGATGGGATAAGAGTAACGCCTTGCTACTCTCTTTGTATTCACACACAATACGAGCACTGCTATTGCTGCTTCGCCGCGTCCAGCCCTGACGCTCACGTACACGTGATCTCTGTCCTCTCCCTCGGCCTCCACAGAGCTCTATCACCTCTGCAGTCGACTCCCCGTCCACATCCAAAATCTGAAATCCAGTTCAACTTCCATTCCTGAAATTCCACAACTGACGCCCTGTGGCCAACCTCCCCCTGAACTCGCTCCATCCATCCATCCCTCCCCCACCACTCCATCCGCAGGCCAGACAGCCAACTCACAAAGCCTCTTTCTGTAGGCTGCGACCCACAGTGCTTACCTTACAGTTAAAACGGGTTTAACACCACAGATGTACACTCAGTATGGTATTTTGTAGCGGGGGCTAACACTGAAAAAGACTTTTATTGACACACTAAGTACAAGTAACTAAGTAAGGACATATATTTTATATTTCACAGGGGATCTATTACGTTCATTTCCACATCCAGATTTTTTTCTTGGACTCTACAACAGTATTTTTTCAATATAGTCAGTTCAAAATAATCTTAATTATTCTCTGAATGGACCTTGCAGTTTGCACAAAGTCTGAAATCAGCTGTTTTAGCTTCTGCTTCACTTCAATTCATTTTCTTCTGATGAGGCGGGTGGGGCATCTGTGCTCCCAGTCAGAGCTGTGTGTGTGTGTGTGTGTGTGAGAGATGGCCATGTTAGTTCTCTGTGACCTCAAACAGATCGAAGAGCAGGAAAAACCTCTGAAACAGAGCTATTAGAGTATGCAGTATGCAGCTTTTGGCCCACAAGAATTACTTGTACACAGATTGACCTCATTATTTGAAACTTTGACCACATTTACTATGAGGATCCACCACTGTAACAATAGATATATGATAAAAAAAAATATAGCAATGCCAGATGGGCTTCCCTTACAATCTAAGCAATAAACTCTCTAGTTTCTTTGGCAGACTCTGGGGCAGGCACATACCATAGCTGTCCAAAAAACAAAACCCCAACACGTGCAAAGTGGAGATGGACACGCATGAGGAAAAGCAACATCTGTTTGAAAATGTGAAGGTTAGCCGTAGGCATCTATGTGGCTGTGACTGGGCAGCCAGAGACCAAAATTGCAAGCGGATGTTTATGTGTAGCAAAGAAAGAGCGGAAAGCTTTGTGCGTCACTGATTGGTTTCTCAAATCTGCATTTTGAAGCATTAAAATTGGCATTTTGGGTCCCACAATGATGTTTTCTTTTTAATAAAGTTATTGGATAACATTTGCGAGGGTCGATATTATTCACCCGCTCAAAAACGGACCTTTTTATAGAGACATAGTAGAAACCACTGCTGTGCAATGATGTGCTTTCAGCTTTCAGCATGTCTGGAAGGGTCGAAGGAATCATTAAGCAAAAAGGATATTTTTGAAGATTTTGAAAGGAAACCTCAAGCAGTCAGCAAAAAACTGGGTCTGAGTTCTCAATTTGTCTGCAAACACAACAACGACCAAAAATATACGTTGCTCCTGGACAAGAACTACTTCCAGGAGACCAAAGTGAATACTGATATTCTTGGAGCTTGAGAGATTCAAGCTGTTTAACAGCAGCTGGGAAATACTCATCTGTACCTTCTAAGAAGGGATAAGTAACAGACAGATAAAATATTAAAATGTCACACACCAAAATCTAAGCATAAACATCTTGGAGGGGATGTACTTAGGGTGACCAGATATCCCATGTGGGACTGCCTACAGATGCGCATATACTAACAGAAAGAATAGCATCTGAAATAACAAACAATGGTCTTAACCGTAACTAAAAGAGAAGAAGGGAATCCACAAAGACAATCACATAAGGCCATGAAAACAATGGTTTGGGAGATAACACATTTATCTGACTATCCAAGCCTGGATAAATGGGAGGACTATGTCAGAAAGGGGATCTGGCAGGAAACCTGTGCCAAATCAAAATATGGATCCATATACTGTGGCAACATAGTTTGTGTGTGTTTATGTATTAACTTCGATCTCCTGACACGCCTGACGCAAACATACTCTTTGTTCCATGTTTAGTTACTCTGGATCTGGCCATGCTTACAGTACCACACAAATAACTTGTCAGGTAATTCAATTAAAATGCTCCAAACAGCCAACAGGCCCATTTTCAAGGTCTGAATTGGTGAAGGTATCTGTGCTGGGGCATGTGCCAATCAAGTGGCCAGGCTCCCCCAACTTTGACCATTAATTTCACCTCATGTGCGTTTTGATTTTATCTCTACTTCATGTTAACATTTAGCATCCTGTTTTTCTATTTTCCTAAATTTTATAGGGAGGTTGAGAATCTCTCCTGTGATAGACACACATGCACTTGGACAGAAGAGAAGAAGTGAATGAATGCATTAGTTTAAAAAAAATGGAGGGGAGAAGGCTGATATATAGAAAATGTAACACACATGGTCGCTTTGTCTTCATAAGGAGATGTGTAGCCTACTGTTTCAGCTGAGAGACCCCGCTGGCCAAAACTAACATGCCTCACAAATCCAAATATCTGTACCCACACACACACACAGACACACACACACACACACACACAAAGTCTCAGTGAAAACAGTTTAGACGTGAATTTAACTTGACCTGCATGCACACAGGTTCACACACAGAATAACTGAACATTTCACCTTTCAGACTCACTTCCTGTGTGACACACACACACACACTATTTACTAAACTGGGTATTTCCTCCCCTGGGCAGTTCAATCCTTACACAAGGCTTCATTTTTTTCTTTCTTTCTTTCTCTTCCTCCCCCGTTTTCCCTCTCAGTCACCTCATACAGGCTTTCTAGGATTTCAGTAATTTGCCAAGTCTACCCAGACTCCTGTCAATTCATTTCATGTTTCAGTTTTGTGGAACGGCAAATTCAAAATCTTTGTTATCCTCTTTCAATGTAATTATGCAAAAAAGGGGGAAAAGCCCTACAATAAGAAACATAAGAAACTACAACATATTGCTGGTTGATCAATAATAAAAACTATAAGAAAAATGAAAAATAAATATATAAATAAAAAATGGACATATATTGTACCCACTGCAGATGTAATTATCCATGGCTCCTTAGTTTTTCTCTTCCTTTGTGTTTCTGAATCCCTTTCCTATTACTCCTGCATTCCTCTCCCAAAAATGGTCATTCTGACCCCTTAACCCTTTCTCTACAAATTTTCATTCTGTTTACGTGTTCATATGGACGGCCAGTCATATTGGACTGACCCGGAGGCCTCCAGCACAGCGTCTGCACTGATTCAAGCCTGAATGTTCTGCAGCTGGTTCTGCGTGAACATTTCAATACAGTAATAAACATGAGCCACTGACCCCGCTGTTGTCTCGTTTCCATGTGTTTCCTGTTTTATTTTGAAGGTTGTTCTGAATGTGGCGCTTTGTGCTTGTAGTTTCCTCCACTGTCCTTTTTCCCGTCTTTGTTAGTGTTAATCAGCTGTAAATTTTTGGCCGTTTCTCTCTAGTTTCTTCTTGTGTCGCTGAATTAAAGTTCAGCGACAAAGTTAAACTTTGGTTCAGTTACCGGGGTAACAGACTGTTTCTCTCTGACTCCTCCCATCCTGCTGCTGTTGAAGCGGCTGAGTGACACTCGGTTTTATCCCATCGTCCATAAAGTATCAAAGCGCATTCATTCACTGAAATCCCAGTTAGGCAGGAGTTATTTTTGTACTTTGCATGATCATTTTTATAAACACAAAGCAGGCTGCAGACAGTCTAACTGTATTCTGACTGCACTTCATATGGAAAAGTGTTCACACATTGACACATGGCTATTAAATGATGTCGAATACAGCTTCTAACGTATATTTTAGGTCCATAAGTAAAATGTACCTGACCTGTTTCTCCATATTTTTATTCTCAGTTTCTGTAACAAGCATTTTTCTGTCAAATATAAAATTTGGATTCTGGCTTCATCTAATGATTCCCACTGAAGTTTGATAAATGGTGATTATGGACAATATAAAAGGGTTATATGTTTAACTGATGACAGAGAGGTCCAGTCTAATTAAATCACTTTTTTCTGTTTTTTTTATCATAAATATCACAGTCCACATGGACACACACTCATATTCATTGGTCCGCTGGATTAAAATGGAGACTCCCCTCTTTATTTATCCATTGCCATAGTGAATCGCACTCGCTTAGCTCATACTCAGGGTAGACTTAACTAACTCAGCTCAGAGTTTAATGGAATAGTCTCAGAGTTTGTTGAACCTTCTTTCAGGAACAGCACTTTCTAGATCTTATAGTATTACCAGCATTTTAGCTCTTTCGGGGTATATGACACAAACTGCGCTCTGCCTTTATGCACATGTGCTGCAGTGCCATCAATGCATCGGAAACAGTAAACAGCTTTTTTTAGCACCAGTTATTTGGGAATCTGAAATGTAGAATGAATCACTGCTCCTAATTAATTCTTTTAAACCCACTCCTCACTGGTTTATGAGTCTACCTCTGTGAAGCAATATTAGGGGGATTTTGGAGTGACGCACATCCGCCCCCACACGGCTTTAAAAACAACAAGCTTGGGCTGAGGCGGTGGGAGCCACGGCAGAGAAAAACACATCAGCAGGGGTCTGGATGTTAACGTGATGAGCTCAGAGCACTACGAGGTCAGTGAAAACATGTTGACCGGTCATTATACAACAAAGCCACATGAGCAAAGTCAGTACATATTACTTCAGACCGCCTACACAGTATTTGGACTGTGCTTAAACTTTTTATCAAATAAAATAAGTGCTTAAAAGGGATCTGAATGAGGAAGTGGCTGATTCAGAATCATGTTTGTATGTTCAGATTAAGCTTACTTGGCTTTACTGAAATACTGACATGAGCTTTTGTTTTTTGGGGGTTTTCTTGGTTTTTTTCTCAATATCATTGTTTGTGTTGGTGTTTTTAGAAATGCTGCTGAACTCTGACTGAACTCTGGATCCTTGGGAAATGACATCAGTCATCTTTGGTATGCAGTCAAGACTTAAGGATTACTGCTATTCTTCATCAGATTTAGAGCAGTCATACTGACCAAATATTACAGGGTGCTGAGCAACAGTTTAATGCAGGATAAAGGCTTTGTTGATGTCTACAAAGATTACATGCAAGCGCTGCCTCTGTCGTCCCCATTAAGACCAAGACCAAGTCCGCTTCTGCTCTCAGAACTGGCTTCCTAAGAGAACTGAGGCTGAAGGGAACTAGACAACTAGAGAAGCTTTACATGATTCAAACATGAACACGTGCTGTTACAACAGTATATACGACCAAAAAAATGACAAAAATAAGAAAAATCTTTAAAAATCCCCTTTAAAATTCCCCAGTGTGGCCACATAGCAAAAAAAAAGTCAGTGGATGCTTCCGATTGAGATTAAACTGATCCATGAGGTAAGTTTAAAAAATCATTTTGACCCACCTTTGACAAACCGCCGGCCTGTCCGTGGGTAGGCTCCAGCCCTCCTATGACCCTCCGTTAGATAAGCAGTTAATAAAACTGAGTGATGGATGGGTCGAAGCATTTATTTCTACCTTTACAACAATTTCCTCTATTTTTTAAAATTTTTGTCAGGCTGATTCATCTCCCTGATTTCACCTTATATTTTGTTTTTACACGGCATGTAACCTCCAAAGAGCAAAGCTAGGACTGAGTAAACACACCAAAGAAGAAAAACACAGTGTGTGTTATGGTGTGTTTAACAGTGTGTTTTCTACTGCTGAGTGTAAAAAGGCCGTAAACCTGTCAAACAGGATGGATAGAGCCAAAAATACATGGCAGAGACTTTCACATGTGCTACGTGGGCTGCAAAAACCCACCGAAGCCAATCTCTCTTCCAAGTCTCTCCGGGAGTTTGTTTTGCTGTCCAGCTGAGCTTACTTTGACTCTGTAATTGACTGGAGCTGGGTCAATCCCATCATGCACTTCGTAGCGGAGCCCTGTGGTCAGACTGCTGTTTACATTAGAGCTCTAATCAGCATCCCTGGAGAGCCGCTTCAGATCTAGGCCACTGAGCAGTTTGGGCCGGCCCAGTGTCGGCCAGCTGGGAGGGACGGCCTGTTCTGTGCCTATCAGACACACCACGACTCTGTTTGAGAATGCGCATCATCTTCCCATACATGCGAGGACCTTCTTCCTCTTCCCAGAGATCATTTGTTAATAGTTTGTCAAAGCTTTTGTGAGCAGTGCCACTTCCTTTGTCTGCTGACCTTGAACATAAGTTTGTTAGCATAATCTCTGATTGTGAGAGAACTGGTTTTGGTGGATAATCGGGATTGAGTCGTAAATAACTGGACATAAATAACTTGAGCTTATTATATAATTTTACTGGAGTATATTTCTAACTAACTAGGCAGCTCATTCTCTTTCTCCTGACAATACTTTCCTTAAAGATGTAAAACATCAACATGCTGTTATTATCACTCTGACCTTCAAATTAACCTATTGGTATTGAAGGAGAGGTCAGGGGTCAAATGTAACATGATATTTTAAATCTTTATATGGTATTTTTTATATGTTGACAATACACACCACATAGTTTCTAACTTATGAGGCTTTTTGTCAATTTAACAATCAATAAATCAATGATTTGATCTTGAAGACCTCAGTAGATGTAAGCGTTCGTGTTTATAGACAGAATAATGATGCATCTACACAAAAAAACATAACCTCCTTGGCTGAGGTAAAAACGTGTTGAGTGTAATACTACAAGACAAACAAGCCACCCATGCGATTAGCATAATCACTGGATCCAGTGTTTTATTAGCCTAACCTAACTGGAACAAATTCCAGTTAGGTTAGGCGACCGGATATTGGCTGTAGCCGAGTCCACTGACGGTTGCTTTTTTTCTTTTCTTTTCTTTCTCTTTATTTTGTTACTGTATTGGTCTGCCTTCTGGACAATTCAACACTGTAAAAAATTTAATCTGTCATAATGCAGTCTGTAATCATATTTTGTGTATTCGTTTACTGACAAGCACATCCTTCAGCTTTAAAACCAAATTAATCCCAGTTAAGGGAGTTTTCTCTGAAAATGTCATTCGCGTGCCGCATACTCACATCTGCTAAAAAACAGGCAGTCTCTGCTTGTTAGACTGATGATGGCCAGCTGGGATATTTTGCCATATCATTTCCATATGACAGAATTTTCAGCATTGCCGTAATTCGGTGTTGCTGTCACGTCTGTTCTGCTTTTTCAGATATAACAAACTGTATCTGTCTGTCGATCATCAGCATAGCTTTTCTTGCACAATAGCTTTGTACCTGTTCCTTTGACCGGGTTTATCTCGCAAAGATGAATGTACTCAAGCCAACCTTGTCTGCTGTGAGCTCTCGGATCTTGATGATCTGCACTCTGAACTTCATGAGCAGTGCTTCCAGGACCACACACTTCTCCTTCCAGTCCTCTTGGCTCATCGCCTCCTCCCCCTCCGCCATATCCCTCTGAAAAATACCCTAAGCAGCAAGACACAGAGGGTATATACTGTACACAGTATGTGTAGCAAAACATTTTTGTGTGGACATTTAAAAATTTCTGTTTTGGACATTTACATTATCTCCATAATAGCAGATGAAGAAACACAGACATGAAAGAAAATGGTCAGGAGGCTTGTTGTTGACCAGATGTGTTGGCACCAGCCAGCCAGCACCTGATATATTCCAGGGTGTAGCCCAGCTGGACCAGTGTGGGCAGTGGGCGTATCGCTCACAAACAGGAAAACAGCTCTATTAGTCCAAAACACCTCGACACCCTCTCCAAAAGAGACTTGTATCACATTTTCCACGACTAATGTAGGAAAACAGGCAGCAGAGAGAGAGAGCGTCTGTGATGTTGGATAGAAAGCCTGGATTTCTCTCTTCCTAGTAATAACCTCTCATTACCAGCCTGGCCTCCTCACAAAGAGACTGCAAACATGTGTGGAGGAAGGCCATAAAGTAGTTTCCACGGGCTTATTTCTGCTGCCTGTTTGCTGTGGTAAACACTGACGAGGGGAAAGGAATAAAACAAATCTCACCCCACAAAACAAAACAGCACGGGGGACTGAGGGGATGGAGTTTAATATGACAAAGTTATTGTTATAAACGTTAAGAAACGCTTTGTATTCTAAATTTACATTTCACATATCACACATTTAACCGCCAGTATCTCATTAAATATGCTGGAATTTGACACTTGGTGTTTTTATGGCAGTTGTAATATTCAAAATGTTTATGTTTAGCTACAACACTACCCTTCAGCTGGTCACACCATGAAGGTAAATAAACAACATCCTATTGGAATATTAGTCATTTTTCGATATTGGAGCACACACATTCTTAAAGAAAACATTTGGTCATTTGACCCTTAAAGCCCGGCTCCCAGTGTTTTCTTTTGCAAGCTTTCTCTCAGATTTCCTGTTGGTCAAAGTCAGAATCCGCACACACAGACACAATCGGGACTCTTTTGAAAGCTCATCTGGATGTGGTCTGCTGATGAAGTTCCTCTGTTTTTATAAATAAAGGTTTAAAGGACGTCAAATTGACTCTGATGGAATAAAATCTCTTGACTGTTTAAAAAACTTATCAGCTGAGCATAACACGTTTCAGTGGTATATACACTGATACGTCACTTCATTAGGTACATCTTGCTAGTGTTGGCTTGGACCACCTGTTCCTGTCAGAATTGCCTTATTCTTTATTACATAGATTCAACAAAATGTTTGAATCAATCCCCAGCATTACACAGCTGCTGCAGATTTGTTGGTTGCACATCTATGATGTCAACCTCCTGTTCGTTCCACCTCTTCCTAAAGGTGCTCTGTTGACTGTGGACACTATTTCAGTACAGTGAACTACCTCACTTCTCAGTTAGAGATGATTTGAGACTCGTGACATTGGTGCGTTATCCTGCTGGAAGTAGCCATCAGGAAATATGCACACTGTGGTCAGCAATAATATTATATACCATTTAAAATATGCTCAGTTGGTACCAAGGGGCCAAAGTGAGCCAAGAAAATGTCCTCCACACCAATAAACCACCAGCACCAGCCCGAACAGTTGATACAAGGCAGGATGGATCCATGTTTTCACGCCATTTATAACAAATTCAAACCCTGCTGCAGTGGAAATTGAAAAAAAAAATCAGACCAGACAATGTCTTGATGCATGCTCAATAATCGGGTAAGGAAATCCCCAAAAGTTTTCAGACCAGACAATGGTTTTGTTTTTTCTATTTTCAAGTTCTGGTGATCCAGTTTCATTATAGCCTCGGTTTCCTGTCTGATAAGCTGATACTAGTGACACCCAGTGTAGTCTTCCACTGCTGTAACATTCAAGGCTGGATGTGTTGTGGATTCAGAGATGCTCTCCTGCATACCCTGGTTGTAACAAGCAGTTATTAGAGTTACTGTTGCCCTAATATCAGCTCAAAGCACTCTGGTCTTCTCCTCTGACATCCATCATGCCTCATTTAAATCACCTTTCAACTTCAGCAGGTTATTTTGACCATTTCTACGCGCCTAAATATACCGATTTGCTGCCATTTGATAGGCCGATTAGATATTTGCGCTAATGAGCACCCAAACAGGTGTAGCTAATGAAGTAACTGGTGAATATATGTCATGCCAATTTAAAGCAGAGCTGCAGACAGTTACGGCATTCAAATAGAGTTCAAATACATCAAATATTATCACTAACACTAACCAATTTGAATACTGACAGAGTTTTTTCTCATATTAAAAACCAAAGTCAAAGTCATTATAGAATTTTAAACAAGTAAATAAATGACTGTGTTTAATTATTAACACCACCCGTATCTGACTAACCAAACTGATCCTTTTATCCCATCCCTTAGATGTCAACATCATGTGCTAGTTTGTTGCACCTCACACACTTCACTACAGCTGTCTGAGCTCTAACCTGAAAATACCTGAAAATATAACCAAAAAAGATTTTGTAAATTATTACAATATAATATATATTTTTTTATTTGTTCATCCTGTATACTGTCATTAAAACAACTTGAGCCCCAAATTGAGCCTCAACAGTTCTAAATGATGTTTCAGGTTTGTGCTACTTTACCAAACAATTATTATAATTATTAAACAATAAACAATTATTACATATAACTATTGTTGCATAACTTTTTACAAAAACTTTTAGAGATGAGAAATAAAAACCTACTGTTACTTTGAGCACATGAACCCCAAAACCCAAAGCTGAACAGCATGTTTTCTCACACAGTAGCTGTTTGATTTGTCAGAAAGCACATCCTGTCACTGAGTAAAGACCGCTGTGACTTGCCCAGTTCCTCCGACTAACAATAACCAATCTACTTTCCCAAGTATTCCTGAAGACACTCAAAACAGTTTTTAGCAGTCAAGAAAACTGAGGTGATGAGGTGCAACAAACTACCAATGTCTGTGGTAGCACACTTTCTATGATGTGGCAAAGAGATATTTTAAACATTTGGTTTGTGAATACATTAATGTTGGGTAACTTTCAAATATTATAAGTTAAACTTATAATCTTTTTTTGTTTTAAACAGCTATCAATAAAATACATAAATAGCATTTCTTCATTTTCCTACAAAAATTGGTTTCTATTAGTTAAAAAAAAAAATCATTAATCTATTTAAGTTATTATCAATTTTACATGACTGTTAATGTACATTGCTGCTAAACCGTTATTAAAATACATAATTCATTTCATTTCATAATCCATTTTCATCGACTTACCCTTAATAATATTAACGTAAAGGCACTTTACGAGGAGCTTCACGTCATGTCGAGTCCAGCGCTTCTTTATCTGCTGTTATTCCTGTGGAATAAATGCTAATTCATGGCTTAAAACGATGAATTTCTGTCTTTCCCAGAGGTTTTCATTGCATTTCTCGGGCAAAGTTGGTGAAGGGCTGGCGTTTTTTTTAAAGGTGTGGCTTCATCAAATATGTCCAATCAAAAACTAGGTAGGAGTTGGTCAGCCGCGCCGGAAAGGTACGTCTGCCTTTGATTGACGTGTGTCATCCACCAATAAAAATCCCGAGCGCCACTTCTTGGCTAGTCTAGTTTCTGAAGGCGGGTTCAGACATTTTGTCGGAAGTGACGTCTCACTATGTGCGGCATGGCCCCAGGAGCGTCAGTTTTGCGACAACACCATAGAAAGTTGAAGAGGTTTGGTGTCAAAGTAAAAGTTTGCTGACATAAAAATACACATTCGGAGTCTGAACGACAATTTTTTTTACGTTTAAATTAAAAAAAACAAAACAACGACATTGCTAAAGGTTACATATGAGCTGTATTTTGTTTGTTTTATTGGGCACGATATTCAATGGGTGTTTTATTCTGAAAAAACGTTTCGGAAGTAAGAGGTTTTAGTCCTACTTGACACTATTCACAGCTACCAACTGAAGCTGAAAGGGCTCAAGTGAGTAAACCACATGCTGAATAGAGTTGAATGCTTTTTACATTTAATTTTGCGGGTGTGTAGAGCTGCTCTGGTGAAGCCGCAGTTTGTTGTTTTGTTGTTTGAGGGTTTGTTGTATCTGTCTGGCCTTTCATTTTGCACGTGTAGTAAGTCTCGTGCAGCTAGCAATAGGTGGCTAACATCCAGCAGCAGTACTTTCACCCAAGCTAAAATGAAATTGCCTTACCTGTAGCTAGTGTGTGTGTGTGTGTGTGAGAGAGAGAGAGAGAGTGAGAGTGAGTGAGGGAGAAAAATAATTTAAAGCAAATTTAAAAATAAGCCCCTATTTTGTTTGGTTGTTTTTGAATGATGTTTGTATGTTTGCTCCTCACACAGAGGCAGAGCCATGGTAG
>VUQG01019640.1:12509-29055 GCA_015106755.1 Etia nguti | reverse complement strand
ATTTTTTTTCAGTTTCAATATTTTTTTCACTTTCATTTCAAGGTGGCATCGTTCTGATCCCATACAAATGCTGTTGATTAATGCAACGGTTTACATAAGTAAAAAGAAAAAAAACGACAATGTGTTTGCTCCTATAAAAACACTCACCAAGCTCCACGTTCCTCACACTCCGTGTCTGACTCCTCCGACTCAGACTCCATCCACATTTCATCTTGGCCCTCTCCAGCAGCTCTTTGCTCATCCTGAGAACCGTTGGTATCATCAGTTCGCCTGCGATTCTGAAGAAGCCGTACGGCAGCAGCTTCTCTTCCCCTACACCCCACTCTTCTAATGTCTGATCAATGCAGCGGGCGATGGCCTCCCAGGTGGGTGGTAAAAACAAGCCGACACACCCATGAAAGATGCTGTTAATCCCCTTTTGCTCCAGCCATCTACACACAAAGTTAGCTTCCTCTCTTCTTTTATTAGCTCTTTCAATTTCTGCTTTGCTATATCCATCGTGGCCCCAATGAGACTAGAAACTCTTGCAGTGCCTGGTGTTCGGAATTTTGGTTCAAGTGAATTGCTAAACCTTTTGAAGGCAATTGACTCACACAGCTGTGTAGATATCCCAGTCTCAATAAACATATTCACCAACGCTTCCTCTCGCTTGTGATGTTCCTGCGAATTGACCAACCAGTAGCCATCGGGTCGCCGTTGGAAGCACTGCATTAATGTTTTTTGTGGGGTTGTCTCAGGATGCATCACGCTGCCTTGCCTGGGGTTAGCTTCTGTTTCTGGGGATGCGGCTTGGGCGTGCTCCCTTATCTTCTCAAGGTGCGAACTTTTCAAGTGCACTTTAAGGTTTGTGGGATTTTTCCCCTTTCGAAATGTCCCACATATTTTATCTCTTCCCACTACAAGACACTTGCTTTTATCCAAAACACATTCATATTCAAAGTAATCCCAAATTGGACTCTGGTGCTTTCTCCCGACTTTCGCTGACAAGATGCTACGCGTGGACGGAGCGGCAACACAGACGACTCGACTGAGGTACTTGCCACCTGCTGGCACAATGAGACACAGCAAGAAAAAAAACAAACTGGAAACTACACTTAATTTTCACCCTAGAGTATGACACACACACATCAACGAAAACTAAACACATTTTCTCTATAAATTCAGTTAATTTTAGTTAGTTGTGTGAACGGTCATTACTTAGTTTTCCTTTTTTCGCAAAGTCTCGTTTTTATTTTTAGTTCTAGTTTTCGTTATTTCGTTAGTTTTCGTTAACGATAATAACCTTGCCCACAACGCCCCAGTCATGATCTTAACTAAACACTGGTCATGTGACCCCTTACATTCTGCATCTAGCAAATTTTACATAAAAAAATATATTTAAAAAATCTTTGTATGTATAAAAAAGATCTTTGCAACAAACTTTTTCACTTTATACGTCAACATCTGGCATAAATCAAACATGCAGATCATCGAGAATGTGATTTCTATACCGGATTGGTCGGGGTTAACAGGGTGCCGGTGAAAACTGTGCTACTATTAGCTAAAAACAAACGAAGAAGAGAAGAGGAAGGCATGATGGAACCATCATTGGTAAAGAGAAAGAGCTGACGGGACATCCAGAGGCTTGGTGTAACAGAGGAGGATGCTAGTGATAGGGTGAGTTGGAGGTGATCTGCTGTGGTGACCACAAAACTGCGCAGAGAAGAAGAAAAAGAGGAATTTGACCAATACAATCCTTGAAAAATGTCATTTTTTGTTTTGCAGACTAACATCCTTCAACCGCTTGCATCCAAGAATTCCAAATATGCAAACACAGCATTTCTTTAGACCAACTATGTTTTTTATCAAAATTATTGGAGATTTGTTTTTTTTTAAATAATGTTTCAACTATAAAAAAAAAACTACTGACCGATCTATCTATAAATGAAATATACATTTATTGCTGTAATTTTCATTTATAGTGACTCTGAAAAGATAAGATGTGAAGCTCTAAATAAGAAGGTATTAATTGTGAAATCATACAGAGCTGTTTTTAGAATTAAAGCATATACAATGATACTGGATACAAGAAATATCTTAATATTTTACACATATTTTGCATATGATTTCATAATATTTCCAGTAATTGCCCCGCAATCTAGCTAGGATTCAAACGATTGGTTCCTGAAAACAGTAAAACTCAATTTTTTTTATTCTTGGACTGTACCATCAGAGCACTGCAAGGCTCTCAAAATATAATAATTTCAAAATAATCCATATCCTATACTGGGAATTCGTGCAGCTCTTTTGTTAACTTCTTGTCTGAAACAAGACATTTTACCTGTCTTTCCGTCCAAGTCAACTTTATTCTGATTATAAAACGTTTGGACAGCAGGTATGTAAGTCTGCTCCATGACATCATCCAATCTGAGTGGAAAAACTTTGTAGAGTCTGAAGTCTGAGATTTTTGGCTAACAGGGATTGCGTTTTGGTTTTTTATTTGTTATATTGTTACGTGTTGTTGTAACTTCTGCTGCCTCTTGGCCAGGTCTCTCTTGAAAAAGAGATTTTAATCTCTTTTAAATGTATGTGAATTTATCACCTGATTGGAATATTCAGAATGAAATCTTATAACAAAAAGGACTTTAAGCCAAAAGCATAAGAGACTGGATTTCAGAGGTAACATCATTTAGTGTCACAGTTTGCGAGGGCAGACCGTGTGGAGTGTGTGTGGAGGACCCAGGTGCAGACACAGGCAAGGAGACAAAACTTAACTTGAACGCAAGGAGAGCCTTTATTTCGGGGCTGATACTCACAAAACATGTGACTAGGCGAAAAGAGGGAAAAAACCAAACATATGCAGTGAAGACTAAACTAAGGTGACTATGAGAGAACTGAAAAATCACAACACTGACTCTGACAATAACTTGGAACTGTGACTTCACTAAGGGAATAACTAAGATAACTGTGACATGACGTGGGGGTAAGTAGCACAGACAACGCGACAAAGAACAAGGGAGACAGAGGGCTTAAATACACACGAGGTGATCAAGGGAAGTGGAGACACATGAGGACACAGCTGACACACATGAACCTAATGACGGGACAGGGGAGGTGAAACTAAATACAATGAACAAAGAACACCTGACTCTTTCAAAATAAAACAGGAAACATGATGAGACAGACATGACAACACGGGCTTGACAACATAAATCATGCAGACATGAGACATGACAAATTAGACACACTAACCAACAAGGGAGACTTACGACAGGGGGAGGTGGCATAAAGAGTCTACATGACAAAGAACTAGGAAACCTAGGAGCTAAAGAAGACTAAATGAACCAAAACATAAACAATGAATATCAAAATGCTATGAAACACAAAAACACTGGGTCAAACAACCCCGGACCGTGACAATTTAGTCTCTGAAACTGTGCATGTTTACCTTGGTGCTCAAATGAAAACTAACATTAAGACATGATTGATGTAACCTGACTGTTTGGATTAATAAGTAGTACCTAATCTCAGCCTTAAAGACTTTAAAAGACTGATCAGCTGGATGGATTCATCCCTGTGAGTTTTTAGATGTCTTTTCAGTTCGTCTTTCCTCAGGAATGTTTTTCCACAGGATGTGTCAGCTTTTCTTTGTGGACACCCATGTGTTTGGTGAGTGAGTCTGCAGCAGTGAAGCTTTTCCCACAGACATTACACAGATAGGGCTTCTCACCTGTGTGGGATCTCATGTGGATCTTCAGCACGTCGGGCTTGTACGACTTTTATCACAGATCACGCATTAATGTGTGGACGCTGCTGTGTGGATCTTCATGTGTGTTTTCAGAGCGCCCCTTTGCCTGAACTCTTTCCTGCAGATCCTGCAAAGAAACGGCTTCTCCTTCGTGTAGATTCTCATGTGAGCCTTCATGTATTCTTCAAAGCTAAAGCTCCGACCACACACGCTGCAAACACATGGTCTCTCCACAGTGGGAGCTCTCATATGCCTCATCAGGTTTTCATTTTGAGTAAACGCTTTCCCGCAGACGGTGCAGACAAATGGTTTCTCTCATGTGTGTGTTCTCATGTACAGCTCCGTGTGTTTGTGGCCTTCAAAATGTTTGCCGCAAACTTCACAGTCAATTATTTGGAGGTAAGCTTGCAAGCGAAGCTTCAAGCTTTCCTTGGTCTCAAAATGTTTCCCACACACATCACACATATTTGCATCCTTCTCACCTTCCTGCGCGTGCTTCAAGAAAGAGGTAGCAGAAAGACTTTCCACACATTGTACAGCAGTATTTTAAGTTAGAGAAATCCCTCTTCCTGTGTCGCTTAGGCTTTGTTTTTTCTGTCCTCTTTATCACTCTTTCACTTTTCTTCCAGTCCTCATCACTCTCACCCTCTGTACTCTCAGCATTAGAACAGTCTGCCTCAGATGTTTTCCACAGACTTCACACACATCTGCACTTTTTTTCATGCATCAGTGCACATTTCAGAAAAAAGCATCTGTGCTGGAAAAACTTTCCGCAAACTCTGCAACAACTGCGTTCAGTATATGGTTTTTGTTTGTTGTAGCTGTTCTCTGAAAACAATTTTTCATCTTCTTCCCAGCTGCACATTTTTGGTAAGATTTTCCACTCCCTTTGTAAACATCTATACCTGGAGTTCCTGTCCAAAGTGTTCTTTTCTTTTATTTAAACAGCTCATCATTTATATCTTTACCTTGACTCCCACCTTTTGGATTTTTTGATGACAGTACCTTTAGGTCGGCAGATGGCACACCTAGGTGCTCTCCTTCCTCCTCCATTTCCACTGTTGTTGAGGTCCCCTTTTCTGCTTGTTGGGTTTAGTAAAATTGTAAAGGCTTGCTGTTGATAAACTCAGAGTCTATCTCTGTATACATGCCTTTAATCTGTCCTAGATCGGGCCTTGTCTCATCATACATCTGCTACTCAGATGAAATGTTCTTTTCACCATTGGACCCAAACAGTGACACTTTATCTAAAAGGAATAACAAAAAGGAAATTCCGCATGGAAACAATGCCAATCAAAAAAACAACATTAAAGGCAGCGATTATATTTCTGAAACGTATTGATTTGTGTTTCTGGATGTGAATTAAATAGTCTTACTTTTAAAAGGCAAAAAGGTCCCCCATTTAAAAGCTGGATGGGATGGGGGTGGTGTAAATAATGTCACACGGTGCAGTTAAAAACTCTCCAAATGTGTTAACCTTAGCTGCATTATTTATTTTCACCAAAACTGCTTGCACAGATTTAGACACTAAAAGCTACACAGGGTTATTTTTCATTCATTATCCTTAATTTATCCAGGTAAAAGTCTCATTGAGATTAAAGAAACCGTGGAAAAGAATGAACTAAATATTGAAATGCATGACATGAAGTAATTTTCCTTTTCAAGATCATTCCACACTTTGCCATGTAACCTGTGTGTAGGCAAAGGTATGACACAAAAGAGCACAGTCAAAAAAGAAGTGAATGAAGCCTCCAGAGACCACAAATTCAACCAAATACAGAACTGATCCTAAGCCTATAAAGCTCTTAAAAGTGTTGGCAACCAAATACAATCACAAAAATGAGGACAAAAGAAGAAGTGGAAGGCCTAAAAAAAAAAACTATCTCCAGCATATAAACAGTATCTGAAAGTCATGTCCTTAAGAAACAGGACAAAAATCCATCAAAGGACTTGACGCAGGACCTGAGCGATACATCTGGCCTTTCAGTTGAGACTCCTGCTGTTCGCTGAGGCCTCATTAGTGAAGCTCACCCTTACTTACAGAAGCTTCAATAAAAAAAAAAGTTTCAACTTTTTGATCAGTATGAATGATATAAAAACAAACTAGCTGAAGGCAGGTTACCCTGATAAATCTCACTACTGAAGCAGTCAATTCTTTTAAAAGGTGTCTTGTGTTTCCAAACCTGGAGTGTGCAGCATTTTCTCCGTTATGTCCCCCACAACTTCTGTCAGTCTCTCTGCAACCAGCCTCCATTTCACTCATGACGGAGCACAGAGGCATTTATTTCCATTTATGATCATTTTTATAACTTCTAGGGTCGCATAAACACTTTATCAGACATGCAACAAACTAACAACTTTAAAGTCTGAGCAAACTGAAAAGGAGCCATATTGCTTCTGGTGTTTTCTTCGTTTTCAAATTGAAGAAACACTTTTGGTCAATGGCACAACACCGCCACCTTTTAATATGTGGTCACTGCACTGAGCAGTGAATTCAGTATTACTGCAATACTTCATTGTATCTAAAGGTACAAGGAAATCGTTGTACTTTTTATTATGACTAGATTTAATTTAGAGCTTGTTTTGGCAAATTTCTTGGCATAGATTCAACAAGGTGCTGGAAACATTTCTCAGAAGTTTTTCTCCATAATGACATGAAAGCGTCACACAAGTTGCTGCAGATTTGTCAGGTGCACATTCATGATGCAAATCTCCTGTTTCAGCACGTCCCAAAAGTTTTCTATTGGTTTTAGATGTGGACATCATTTGAGCACGAGGAACTCGCTGTCATATTAAAAAAAACAAACTTTGAGATGACTGAGCTTTGTGACATGATGTGGTATCCTTTTGGAAGCAGCCATCAGAAGATTGGTACATTGTGGTCATAAAGGGATGATCATGGTCAGGTAGATTGTGGCACTGGCAAATGGCAAAGTGTGCCAACTGTTGATTCAAGGCAGGATGGAAACATGCTTTCGTGTTGTTTACGCCAAATTCTAACCCTACCGTCACCACAGAAATCAAGACTCTTTTGGCCAGGCAATAGTTTTCCAGGCTTTTATTGTCCAATTTGTTGAGCCTGTGCAAACTTCAGCCTCAGTTTCCTGTTCTTAGCTGACAGGAGTGGTGCTTGATGTGCTCTTCTGCTGCTGTAGCCCATCTGCTTCAAGGTTGGACATGTTGTGCATTCAGAGATGCTCTTCTGTATACCGTCATTTGTAATAAGTGGTTGTTTGAGTTACTGTTGTCTTCCCATCAGCACAAATGAGTCTGGCCATTCCTCTCGGGTCTCTTGCATCAAATCTTTCTCTGTAAACCCTAGAGAGAGAAGGTTGTGTGGGGAAATCCCAGTAAATCAGCAGTTTCTGAAATATTCAGACCAGCATATCTGTCACTACCGACCATGCTACATTTGAAGCCAGTTAAATCACCTTTCTTCATCATTCTGATGGGTCATCCCGACCACATGAAGCTGCTCCTTAAACGTAATAATTTTACAGTATAGTAGTTATTAAAAAAAATACTGTGATGTAATTATATTAACTAATGATGGGTAGTAGCTGATAACTTGTACAATTTCTGGCCACTGGAGATTATAATGCTTGATTATTATTTAAAGAATATAAACCTTATTGTTTATCACAAATTAGAACAACGGGAATCACGTTAAAGTGTTGGGGTTTTGTTGTTGTTGTTGGGGTTTTTTTGGCAGGAGGTGCCGTGATGTCTGACTTGTGCGACAGAGGGTGCTGCAATACCCTCTAACACCCTTACTTCCCATGCAATGCATTGAGTTGCTCGCAGAGGATGCGCAGTTGAACGGGTGTACCTAATAAAGTGACTGATGAGAGTATAGAGAAGTGACACAGCCTGCAAATAATGGTACAACAGATGCACCAGGCAGACCAACTGAACATTCTTCCCTATATTTTCCCGTTTCGTTTCACGTCACCATTATATATCAACACTATATATCAACTATATATCAACTCCGCATTGCATATTCAAACATAAAGCAAAATTATCAAAAATATGCGTGTTTTAGCTGGGACTTTAATATTTACCTGCATCTCTCTGTCACACACACACACCTTTCCTTTGAGCGTCCGAGACAGGCAGACCTCCCTTGTCTGAGAGAGAGATAGAGTTAGGGGGTATCAGGAACTGCGTGAGCGCACCCATGTGCGTCATTGAGGTGCACACCCGAGCCAAATGAAAATGTGACAGACTCAGTGACTGCATCGATTCTGAGAGCTTGTTCTACTCATTCCTTATTTTTTAAGGTACAAATTTGCCAATGACCAGCCAGCCACCGCGTTTGTCTCTGTAAGTCTGCACGGATGTTTAACAGATCTCTACCGCTTTGTGATTACGGCCGAATTCTTTTAAATTAAATTAAATTTTCTATCAAACTTCACACATTTTTATGCAACTGCAACAAATCTCACTTTACTTGGTGTTTTTCCGCTTGTGTCCCACTTAACTGTTCATCAGGCATATCACGTGTGTATTATGCAAAACACAGAATGGCAAATATTGAATGTTCAGTGTGCACTTTCGGCCCCGTGTGCCTGACGGGCCCACAGACACGGGTATGACGTGGGAATTCGCTGTCATCACTGCAAGTCGAGATAACGGATCTGAGTTAATTATTGATATCATCCCAAAATGTTATCTGTATCTTATGAGGTTATACAACAGCCAAAATGGGACACGGGGTCTCTGGAGGGGACGTGAGGACGAGCGAGTATATTCTTGATGTATTCAGCATCAGGTCTGTTTTTCAGTGTCCAAGTTTCACTGCTTATCCGATCCTATAGGAATCCAATAATAGAGCAAAGCTTGAAATGTCTTTAAATAGTGAGCTTTTATTTGTGTCTGTGGCAAAAGAGGAAAAAAAAACATACAAAGTACAACAAAGTTGATGAAGTCGCATGTCAGGTATTCAGCTTCTTAATTGTATTCAATTCCAATGGATCTAATATAAGTCGAAGTAAAAAAATATTTAAAAATTGTCTAATTGTATGCCAGTGCATGTATTTTTCTCCACTATAGGCTAATTTATCAAACTATATTGTTTAATTTGAATATTCAAATTGAGGCAGAATAGAATAAGTACATTTAAGTCATGTACAGAAGTACTTATACTTTACTTTACTACTTTCATTTCCATCTACTTCAAGAATTTACTTAAAGTAGATAATATAATTCAGAGAAAAATTTTGTATTTTTAACAACATTATATATTGGAGTATTAGAATTGTAGTTAATGCAAAAATAAGAACGAATAAAATGTATATAACCCATTTAAAAATGGTTATATATGTGTTTGTGTGTGTATGTAAATATAACAATTTTCTCTTGTTTTTTTCTAATAAAAAAGTAAGTAAGCACTTTAAAGTTGTATTTTTTAACTGTTAATTCATTAAATTTACTTTTATGTCATTTCAACTTTTATCTTTTTGTTGTTTTATTGTCTACACTTTACTGTCTTCTTTCCTTTTTACTGTTTTAGTAAACAGATTAAACCAGGGATGTCAAACTCATTTTAAATCATGGCCCACACACACCTCATTTTGTTCAGTAAAACTACATGATAAATGTGTAAAATGACAAAAAGACATATGATAGTTCATTGCACTGCCCTGTAATTATAAAATATGACGTTTTTCTTAATTTACTGTAGATTTACTAATAATGGAATAACAGGAACTTTCCTATCATTTAATTGTTTATTATTAATTTTGTGTAGGATGAATGGCAATGAGGGTAGGAAGTCATTATCAATAGGAAAAACTGTAAAACGTGAAAATACAGAAAATATGAAAATACTGTTTAAAGTTTAAAATCTATACATTTCTTTAGATTATCTAAAAACTGTCCACTTGGCTGGATTTGAGTCTTCGCCAGGCCAATTCTGGCCCTGGGGCCTTATGTTTGACACCCCTGGATTAAACTGATTAGCTCCTTTTTATATTTGCATATGTATTTATTTATTTTTTTAATCTCTGCAGATACTGTACCTTTCATTTCTGCACATATAGTATATTTTATTCTGCATATCTGTTATTTATTGTGATTACTGCTTTCTTTTCTTTTAGCAACGATGTGGGACAGTACTCCAGTTTCATTGTACTGTTGTACAGTGCATGACTGTGCAATGATAATTTATTGTAAATAATGAGTTAAAAGTGTTTGTTTTCTGTTTATGGGTTTATTTTCTGTTATTTGAGATTATTCTGAATATTATTCTTATTGTGTGATTTTTATTTTTTTTTTAAGCTGAGTATCTGAGTAAAATTTTGAATCAGTGACTTTAAATAAATGGACTGCAGTTTATTTTTTTAGTTTTGGTGCACGTATTAACAGATATTCCAACACTGGTGAGAAAAATGGATTAAATCTAAGTCTTAGTCTAAGTGGAAGAAACTGGTCATTAGTGGATAAAGGTACAAACTAGTAATTGTACATTTTTAAAAATGAACCAAGTCATTTTTTTTTTTTACATTTTCAAGATTTTTATTTAAAAATATTTCAAACAGTCCCAAAAATACTTTCTATGACATTGAAAAAATACATTACTAATACAGTTAAAATACTATACTGAAGTCGTGAATGACCGTCCAGGACGAGCGTCATTATCGTGTTGTCGCAAATTCAAAATAGTTCTTTGTGAGTCTCACTCGGCATCCTGGATAGTGCTTTCACTTAGTGTCACACAATGTTCAAGGTTCAGTGTCCAAATAACACAAAATGCATTTTCCCGTTGATCTCAAAGCTTTTCCTGAGGATCACGTGGCCGTGTGGATAAAATAAGCACCAAAGGAATGTGTTTTAATAGGAAGAGATTTCCTTTTCATTAGTCTTTGTGATATGAGAATGGTGCTCACACTGCCTTTATGTTGTGCTGGCTCAGAGATCGGTTCACGCAGTATGGGATGATACTGACAGTGACCAGTGGCACAGTGGCGCTCTTACAGAAGGACAGCAGGTAGAAGAGGGCAGCGGTATGCGTGGGAGGCTTGAAGGAGTCAAACAGGTGCAGCAGGAGCAGAGAGCTAATGATGCATCCTGCTTTGACCAACGGGCTGCTGCTCTTTTTGGTTTCGGTGTAGAGGGGGGAGTGCAGGCCCAGACCCAGGCCAAACAGGGTGCCCATGTTGCGCAGGAGGCTGGCAAAGGGTGTGGTGTCCAGGTGGACCCACTCTGGTCTGATGCACCACTTCTGGGCTTTCTCCATGGTCCACAGCAGGTCCACACCCAGAGCTTTGAGCAGCACATAGAAGCCGACAGCGAAGGAGGTGAGGAACAGAGTCGTGTAGAAATACTTCTTCATGCTGGCACTGTAGATCCACTGAGTTCTGTTAAAGGCCTCAGCCACAATCATACCTAGAAAACAATGACCCACATTAGAAAGCAGAGGTGAACATTTTGTGTTACTTATTATACAGCTGCAGGCTTAATAACTGACTATATTTCTGAGTATATATTTTAGTGAATGACTGAGGAATACCCAGCCATTCACTGAAACTGTAAAGATACTCACCTGTGATAAGACCAGCGATGACCTGGTGGGGGAAGTGGGCAGCAATAAAGACCCTAGAGAGGCAGACACACACCTGGACCCCACAAAACAGTGTCCACAGAAGAGCCTTCAGATACCTGTTGAAGTACAAATTCACACAGCTTAGATTCATTAATTTCCAGCAGCTCGAGATTACATGAAAGAAAATCCTTTGAAGCACTGTAACAATAAACACAGTTATCCTTCTCTTATCATGAGAACTTCAGCTGCCTGCACATCAAAACAACCCGTGTTTAACACTCTGTTTTCAGTCAATACTTCTCAGAAGTCAATGATCAACCACAGCACCGAAGAGATAGCGTGTCCAGAGCGATAAGCTCTGGATGGAGAAAAATGGTAAACAACACTGAAATCGGCAGGGCCAAGAGAGGAAAAATAAAGTTATAGACTCACCACTGACTGTTTGTGGATTTGCTGCTGGTCATGATGGCGAGAATCGAGGTCACCAGGGTGTAGTAGACTCCTGCAGCTCCCATAGCATGGCCGGAGGGGCTGCCTAGGTAACACAGACAGAGGGAGGAAGGCAGTTATTAACATGTGGCCCAGAGCAACCTGCACTGCTCATTCATTATATTCTGTTGTTTTAACCTAAGTAATAAATTAATGAGAAAGATCGCCACTATTTTATTTTAACTTTATTTTAAACAACTCAATAAGCTCATATGTTTGACTGCTGTCCAAATAACCTAACTGCAAATAACATAACATGTATCTTTATGTACTGTGGCACAGGGGAAACATGCAAACTCCACACAGGAAGGCAGACACAACCAGGAGATACAAGTTACAAACGTTCTTTCTGTGATATGTACGAATTAAGCACAACATCAACCGATAGCATTAGGTCTTTATCTTGAGGATGAGTGTCAAAATCTAGACCTTTAGTATGTTAATTTATTTGTGTTCGGCCAATTTCCTGCAAAGTAAACACTACATGCAGAGCAAGAGGAGCTGTGGGCTAATGGGAGTCTGTTTATTTTTACCCTCACGCAAGTTAATGCAGCCGTGCATGAATAGTGGTGTCTCTCACCTGGTCCAGTCTCACAGGTCATTGGGTACTGCTCGATGTGAGGGGGAACGGCATTTGCGTAGTAGGCTGTCTCGTGGACCCACCAGTACGGCCTCTCTCCAAACAGAATCCTGAAGAGGACAGCAGAAACATGCATTGAGTTACGGTCTAAAAAAAGCTTATTTCACATGATCAGTTAAAAACATCTGCTCACCATTTGAACACTAAATTCAGCCAGTCTCCGATCACAGCCACCCAGATCAGCTTGATGCCCACTGATGCCCGCAGGTGGAACCAAAGGGGGAAGAAGATGAAGAAGGTGTTCCTCAGATCAGCCGCCCAGGAGACCCAGAGAAACAAGCCCTGGGCATCTTTGTAGTTGGTCTGCAGGTAGTGGGTGCTGCTCACCCCGAAACCCTGCACGGCGTCCATCACGGCATTAAGCATCTTAGCGTTAAGAGGAAGAAATCTCAGTCTAGTGATGTGTGAGTGGAAGAACAGAGAGTGCTGTTATCAGCGAGACAGCTGGCTGTTTTTATAGTGAAGGGACCCACTACCCAAACGCATGCACACGCTGATCTTTGGACCTTACGCATGTGTAATAAAACACCGGCAGTCACTAGCGTTTGGGAGGCATGTCCCACAAACAAGTTGGGAAGATAACAGGAAAACAAAACGTCAATCAGTATCTTAGAATCACTGTACAGGGAGAGTCACAGGAGAGAGGAAGCCAATCGATCAGTGGCTAATGTCCTCAAGTGTGACCCAAATTAAACACTTTGCAGAGAGATTTTTTTTTCTGCTGACCCACAGACTATTTTTAAATGTCATCTTTGTCTTCTTCATTTTTGTCCATGTGGCTTTGACTTTGGCATTAATAAAGGATAAGTGTGTTTTTCATATTTTCCCTTCTTACAAGTGCACATTCTCACTAATAATTTATCAGTTATGTCATTCATTTTTTCAGTGAAAACATGCCTCTGTTCAGAATGATGGAGTAAGCCATTTCTATATTACATAAGGAGATCAATGATTAAATGACTGAGTTTGGTATGAAACAAAGCTGATGAGATAGTTGGTGACCAAAGAGAAAAAGAAAAAAAAAACAGATAGCAGGTGGAACATAAGGTACTGCACTCTTATGAAATAAAGGTCTGGTGGGGACATCTACGCAGATGAGCTCATATTTTGTTTTGTTTCCAGAGACATGTTCACGAAAAGTTCAAAACCATTTTGTTGTTTCTCACATTGGGGTTCAGGCACAAGTAGAGATAATGAGTCTTTGCTAGAAGTCTGCAATCTGTCCATGGGCAGCTGCTGCTTTCTGTTACGTTAGCTTTTAGCAGAGGGGGCCCCTGAGGTGTAAAGGTTAAGTGACCTGTCTGCACCGACGCAAAGTTAAACAAACTTGCTAGCCTTGAGTAAAGTCCAGTGGGAATCATTCAGTGGAAGAATGGACAGGACGGCCTCAAAGAGCTTTGCTGCAACCTAACCAACAAAAAAACCAATAAAGAGACAATATTTTCACAGCATCGTCCTCAGAAAGAGGTCTGGGTTGTGATATCATGGATCTTCTACACAGCTGGGGCGTTGAGCTGGCTGTCTATCTGCAGACCAGATATGGCAAATATGAAGGTTTGTTCGACCTGGCATCCACAGTGGCCGATCTGCACACCACGTTTTTCTGGTTGTTCCCGATCTGGTTCCACCTGCGGAGGGACACGGCACTCAGGCTCATCTGGGTGGCTGTCATCGGAGACTGGCTCAACTTGGTCCTAAAATGGTAACTGGGTGAAAGGGTCCAACTTGAAATAAACTTAAAACGTAAAAATTTTAAAAAGGGATGGTTGCATAATTTGTTTCCTTTTTCCCCCCCGTTTCACTGTGAAAGGGTTCTATTTGGGGAGAGACCCTATTGGTGGGTTCACGAGACCAAGTTTTATGGAGCAGGACCAGCCCCTTCACTCCAGCAGTTCCCCATCACATGTGAGACTGGACCAGGTAGAGCTCATGACAGCGGACCGCATGAAAACTGAATAGGACTAGTCTGTCATAATAGAATGAAAAGATTTATCTAGCACAGTGCACAATTAGTCTGATAAATACTCCAGTATATCATTGCCAGATGATAGTTGTAACAATTGGCAACTGTACACAACTTCCAGTGAATGGGTATGACTTTAATGGAGATAAATAGGTAATAAACTTGTAGTGCCTTTTATCTTGCTCCAATTTCTTTGAGAGATCTCTGTCCTTATACGTAATAGTAGAAGGGAAGTAATAAGGTGCATGTGTTTTTCTTGAGTAGAAAAAGTACTGCAATTTTAAACATGCATTGTGTATTAAATAACTCCAAACATCTGGAAACTGTGGGGGGGAAAAAAAAGATAACAGAACAACTTTTATCAAAATATGAAATATTCAAACAACCTCTGAGTTGAGATTGCCCTTACTCCGGTCACCTGCAACACAACTGCCAAGTCTGACGAGGATTGGTCATCAGGATAGATGAAGAACCGACTGATCGGTTTTCTCTCTAACTTATACTAAGCCTAATTTCTTTCTTTGCAGGAAGTCCTTCAGGTCATGCTATGGGTGCAGCTGGTGTCTGGTATGTGATGGTAACAGCGCTGCTCTCTATTGCAACAGAAAAACAGTGCCCCCCGTTGCTATACAGGTGAGTTTGCGTTAATACAATCACCTCTTCTGGCTCTCTGGAGTCTTTAGGTTCTGTTCACTTACAATCACTGTTGTCCCGGTCAGATTTTTGTATATAGCTCTGTGGATGCTAATGGGCCTGGTCGAGCTGGTGGTATGCATGTCCAGGGTCTACATGGCTGCCCACTTCCCACACCAGGTTATTGCAGGGGTCATTACAGGTCGGTCCATCTAAAGAACTCTAGTTGATAAAGTGTTGACTTTTACAAAGACTTTGATATGCAGAATTTTCATAAAAACATTTTGCGAGGGTTAGAAATTAAGTTTACTGAGTGATTATGTAGCCTACAACTACTAATAGCATATTTTTAGGAGCAAATGCTAAAGCTTAAACAAAGAAGTATTGTTGAAGAAGAACAGAGTATTAAAATATGGCTCAGGTGTAAATGCAATGGCAAAATTACAAAAATAGGATATACATCGTACACCATTTTAACTTCAAATATTGTTTTATTGAGTATACACGTTACGCATTGTCCCTGTTTAATATGCCAACTTGTCTGTTTTTGTCTTAGGTACACTGGTAGCTGAAGTTGTTTCCAAGGAGAAATGGATCTACAGCGCCAGCATGAAGAAGTACTTCTTAATTACCCTCTTCCTCACCTCCTTCGCTGTCGGCTTTTATGTGCTGCTTAAAGCTCTGGATGTGGACCTGCTGTGGACCATGGAGAAAGCCCAGAAGTGGTGCATCAGGCCAGAATGGGTTCACCTAGACTCTGCCCCCTTCGCCAGCCTCCTGCGGAACATGGGCAGCCTGTTTGGTCTGGGCCTCGGCCTGCACTCACCATTCTACAAGACCGACAAGATGAAGATCATGAATGCCCCTATCAGGATTGGATGTATTGTCATCTCTGTATTCCTGCTTTACCTGTTAGATGGATGGACATTTTCCCCTGAAAACCATATGACTTTTTATGCCCTTTCCTTTGGTAAAAGTGTCGTTGTACTTTTGATCCCAACTACTTTGGTGCCTTGGGCTCTCAGCAAGATTTACCCTGTAAAGACAGAAGGTAAAAACTTGTAGCTTTAAGGCAACTTGAAGATGAATGTTATATTCACTAGGATTGTTACTTCTCATTTTTAATAGACATGGATTAAGCCTCATCTGCACTGTTCACTGTTTTTTTCTCTTTTAATCTGGTCTAGGTTAACTCCATATCTAGGAAACTTGCTATAGAGTTTTTGGAACATGTCTGAAGATATTGTGATGGCCTTGTTACCTTTTAGGAGCAGAGGGAAAAGGCTACTTTACTGATTGGAACAATCAAATTTAATTGGATATTACCATTCCCAGAATCTACACTACTTAGGGACAGAAAAAGGATGTAGACACCCACCTAGCGCTTTCAGATAATTGCTGTAAAGCTCACTGATAGACCACATTGTTGGACCACATTTGTTCAATTTACATTATGAGCAGTAAAGGGTAAAAGTAAAATACAAAAAGTAATCTTAAACTTTTGCTGTTTTTTTTGGGGGGGGGGGGGGAAAAAAAAAAAAAACCAGA